>SNQJ01S0280983.1:0-11207 GCA_010110895.2 Picea sitchensis
AGGAGAGCAAGCTTTAAGGGCCTCAAGAGCCTTCCATTGGAGAAAGGAGGGACCCAAGTCCCCTTTCTTCTTTGTGTATCTTTGGATTTCATCAACAGATCAACTTATACATTGGTGATATTGGTCCATTTGTCTCTATTTTTTATTTTCTCACATGCTTTTAGTTTTTATTAAATTTAGTTTAGTTTTTGTTTATTGCTTTGTTGTTTTTCTTTCTAACCTTTTACCTTACAGCTGTCATGCCTAGCAGAGCCCAACTGGCCATGTAAGCACTCATAATTTGCTCACATAGTGACGAATTGGGTGCAAACATGTGCCATAAGGATTGGGCTGACAGATTATTAGAAGCCTTATGGGCTTATAGAATTACCTGGAGGAATACAACAGGACATACACCCTATGAGTTAGTATATGGGAAGCGGGTGCTTCTCCCCATAGAATTTTAGATCAAAACCTTCAAGACTGCTGTACAAGTTGGCATGAACTTGGATGAAGCCCAACAACAAAGACTCTTGTAGCTTAATGAGTTGGATGAAACCAGGTTGGAAGCACTTCAAAGGACTACCCTCATTCAAGAACAGAGAAAAAAATGGCATGACAAGTATCTCAAAAAGAAAAATTTTCAACAAGGAGATTGGGCCCTATTGTATGATAGCAGATTCAAGAAATTCAAAGGTAAGTTAACCACCCACTGGATGGGACCTTATGAAATTGACACTATCTATGATAATGGTTCAATCAGGATAAATACAATTGATGAACAACAGACACCACTACTTGTGAATGGTCACTGGTTGCGAGTTTACAACAAACCTCTGTCAAAAGAAGAAATCCTAACTCGTATATTACAGAATTTAGATATGAAGATGATCAGTAAGGAAGGAGATCCTCCTACTGACCCACATTGATTGATTGGTTTATTTGAAACTTTTTTTACATAGGTGTGGATCAAATGTTGTTAATAAGCTAAAGGTAACAAAAGAATCTTACCTCCTTTTGTTTTACTTTCGCAAATTTTCTTTCTTTTGTAAGCAAATTTTTATAATCTATTTGATCCTTCATGAACTTGCTAAACATCAGTTGTAGGCATCAACAATATTATGTTCTGTTTCGGTACCAGAAATCTTGTTCTAGTCCAGTACCAGTCTAGTACCAGTCCGGTACCAGAGTCTATCCTTCTACAGTACTATCAAGACATATTACCTAATTGACAAAGCATATTTCAAAATCTTATGTCAATTAATATGAAGTATGAAGCCATGCAACAACCACTTATGTTGACATGAAGCCAAATGAAGTATCAAATGGCAGCCTTTCTGTTGACAACTAAAGGGAAGTATTTTAATTTCTTTTGGTTCTATTGCTGAGAATAATTTTAATTTCTTTTAGTTATGTTGCTGAGAAGAAATTTAAATTTCTTTTGGTTCTGTTGCTTAAAAATAAAATAAAAAGAGGGACACAATCTTTACCTATGATTACTCAAAGAACCACAATCCTCTTCAAAGACTATAAGTTGCCTTTACCCAGTATTTAAGCATGATTTAAAAAAAAAACAATATATTAGCCTATAAGCAACTATCTCACCCTAACCAGACTTCAATAGTATTCATTGGATTTTCTTATTAAAGAGTAACATATGAGTATATGAACACTCTCTACCATGGGCACACTACCAAAACTTTTATGGAAGAGGATGTACCAGTACCCTAAGGAAACTTTAGGTCATTCTCTTATGGACAACTTCAGACAAAATTATACATTTGGATCACTCTAAAGAAATAATGTGCGTAATAGTTTATTTTTCCTTCAAAGAAATCTTTAAAAGACATACAAAATAAGAGTATATGCCTTCCAACACAATACCATCCCACCCTATAAAAAGGTTTTTAGACGAGCCTCCCCTGTCACCATGTAAAGAACTCTTTAAATACAAACCAAAATAGGTGACTATGGACAAGAAGCCTATGATGGAAAAAGGGTTTAAGAGACTAACCCGCCGGGATACTGAACATGTCTGCTGGCAGCGGGTACCAGTCTGTGGTATGACTAGGAAAACCCATCAGGGTATTGAACATGCCTGTTGGCAATGGGGCATTATGCCTGGGGAAGGAAATTCTCACTAATTATCACAACTACCCCATCGGAGTACTGAAAAGGCTTGCTGGAAATGGGTTCTGGTTGAAAAATGTCTCATCTATACTTGTCTGATTGAAAAATTCACTTTTTGTCATCTAAAACAAAAAAAAGGAGTAAAGGTCATTATTGGCTTTCATGAGATACAAAACTCTAGATGAATCAACAACATAATTGCTCCAAGAAAATGTCCATTTGAGAATCACCCTAAGTCAACTTATCGGTCTAACATCTAAAGCCTACACTATCTAAGAAGGAAACTTCTTAAGAGTGGCGCCCTAACTAGGGAGTCTAATCTACTTATATTGTGAAATTTATCTTTAAACCAATGATAGTAAATCATTGAAACAAGTTAGGTGGGATCTATTCTTTTGGTAAATAAACATATATATTCCCTTGTTTCACTGTTGAATGCTACCTCTACCAATAATCCATTAAAAGAAGGGCAATTTCATTTTTGGCATGAGATCATATGATAAGTGATAACCTGTACTTCTAAATTTTTATTGATTTCTTTTGCTCTTGTCCTCTTTTCTCCATTATGATATAAAATGTTGAATCTTCTTGCCTACAAATATACAACATCTTTGGCATGGGGGAAGGTCAAAGATCCCCTTCAGAACTCTTTTCCATACTCATATAATCCACCTGCAGAACCAAATACAAAGAAGATAAGCACAAAATAACAGAAGTACAAGACATTCATGTACCAAGTTTTCAAGAAGCTTCAGTCTAAAAGGATGAATTCTGACAATTTACCAGTAGCCACACATGCTATGGGTATCAATCATACAAAGGTGAAAGCAAAGGTAACATGGTATTTATTTTCCTATGCTCATAAAACTAAAATAAATATGAAAAGCTATACTAGATCTTACGACCTTAGTATTAGACCCATGTGCCTATCCCTCATACCTATATGCCTAAACCTAATCAATCCTCTCATATATCTTGAACATGGTTAAAGAAAAATATCATATCAAAATATGAAGCATGCATAGCAATGATAAGCCACGAATATATTTCATCCTTAAGAAAATTCACGAACCTATCTTATGACCTAACATCAAATTCACCACCCGAACGTCCAATCACCTAACCCAAAATGATTCCTTGAACACCGGACGTCTTATCCTCATCATTACAGTAACGGGTAGAAATTAAATGGCTTATCTGGTGGCGAAGCCATTTAGATAAGCCTCATTTGGTCATAATTTTTCCTTACAATACCCTCACTTAAACTTACCATTCACAACACCATCACCATACTTCCCCCTGTCATGAGCTTTTCTCTAGTCCCGATCCTGCTCCTTTCCGGTACCAAACCCTTCATCAATTAACTAAACCCTTGTGCTACAACTAGATCCTTTTCTCAACTTATAACGATGGTCATTACTAGACATGAACCGATTTTCCAAATTTATAGGGAAACTGAGGAGTACCAATTATGTCAAGAAAAATATGCTAGATTGGGGTGGATACCATTTCTGGAAAAATTTACAGGATGACACGAGAAGATTTCTCAGGAATTTATATAGAGCTATGATGGAGAGACTGCACATATAGGAAATCTACAACTGACAATCAATGAAGTGACCTTAAGGGAGGTCGCGGGACTACCAAGAAGGGGAGCTAAATACTTCAAAGGTGTAGGAATTAACAAAGAAATGTGCCAACAATTCTTGAAGGCCGATCATCAACACCCTGACTGGAAGAAGGGGATCCCTAGGAACTATATCAAAGAAGAATGCCATCCAATGATTACCAGTCTTCAACGATTTGTCACCTGTGAAGGCAGGTATGCCGTGACTTTCATTTATCACCTTAGGCTTCTATTGCATTTTGAAGGAGGCCCTAAAATTGATTTTCCATATTTTATATGGATGAGTTTGAATAAAATGGTAAGAGGTGTTAAATCCATCTCCAAAATAGAGAAGACTAGCATCTACCATCAAGGTTTCATTAAAATGCTAGTTCTACATGAGCTTAGGAAATAGAGGATTAGTTGGAAAACCCTTATCACACAACGACTTCCCACATAAAACAAATCTGTGGAACAAACCCAACATGCTCTAAATAAAAGTAAGGAACCCCAAGAGAAAAAGAACAAGAAGGATAAGACAACTCCACCATCATCTAGGGTAGTGAGCCAACATGAAAAAGTAGGGTCCTCTTCCACAGTCAATAAGACTTCTAAAAACTCTGAATCAAAACGTACAAACAAATTAGTTGAGGAGACTTCAACGGTGGTAGTTGAGAAAGAGGGCCATCAGACAAAAATGATGAAGAAAGGGAATCATAACTCAGAAACTAAAAGTAAATAGTATGTGGCACAACCCCCTGTCACCATTTCACAATTAGAGAAGAAGAAAAGGAAGTCTGTGAGCATCCCTAATCCGGTACCTCCTTGTAAAATAACCACGAGGAGCATGGAAAGGAAGGGAAAAACAATAGTCAGTCCTCATACACCAAAAGATCCAATCGACCTTACTTCCCCTTCTGAGGATTTACCAATCCAAGATGACATCCCTAGTTTGAATGAGGAGCAAGCCACTATTACTTTATGTGGGATGAGCGAGGAAGTTTAGGAAAGGGAGTGCACCCAGCCAACAATGGTATAATGAACAAAGAAATTGAAAAAAGAACAAATGAAGAAAAGGATTGGGAAATTGCAAAAACAAAATCAGGAACTCCAACATGAAGTGAAGGAATATAAACTCTTGGACACGTATATCAAAAAGGAAAATGAGCAGTTGAAAGCAACCAGCCAACAAATTCAAGACGACCATGAAGATACTTCTAACAAGCTCAAGAAGGTATTATGACTCCTACAATACGTTAGGGTCATCAAAAGGGAGCTGAGAGAAGAGGCTTCAGTCATCAATATCATTGATTCGCCAAAGTAAAGAACACAGTCTCAAGTTTTGAAAAAATTTGGTTGCATGAGGACATGCAATGATTTTGGCATGGGGGAATGTTGAGACCCAAAATTGACATCCCCATTACCCTATTATACTCTTCACCTATACCTTTTTGTCCTACCTAAAGCTTGAGTGAATGACAAGAATGCTACCAATTGCCAGTAATAAGGTCATAAGGCAAAGTATGGTTAATTCATGCATTTTGTGGTTTATTGAGTTAAGGAATTAAATATTTCATGTACTAATGCTCGATTTTTCATATGTGAATCTTTGACCTCTAGATGTATAGTATTCCTGTACCAGTTCAACCATCTGGTACCTGCGCACCAAGATTGTTGCTATCCGAATCCGGTACCAAGCACATCCGATACTAAATCTTACCTGTTATGATCTGGTACCAACAACATGCACTGTTATGATCCGGTACCAACGGCCATGCTCTGTCATGATCCGGTACCACCTTTTACGCTCTGTCATGATCTGGTACCATCTACCTCTTATGATCCAGTACTAATATGGAAGAGCCTAATGCACTAAGTTAAGTGCCAGATCTTGCCTAAGTCAATTGGTGGACGTTTATCTACTATGATAAGAATAGTTTGTTGATTGCCTCATCCTCATGCACTTCATGTCATGAGGATGAAGCTAAAGATGTAACCAAATGATTAAACTTAACAACTAATTGATTTGCAAATCACTTCGCCTCCTTGTGTTTCACGATTCAGACTATTAAATAGTCATGGCAAGGATGGTTTAGGGAGTAGGAGAGTTAGCATATCACCAATATGTAAAGCAACGTATGATAGTATAGAACATATCCCGAGTGAAGATTAATGAAGATTAATAGAATGTCATTTTATCTCCATATTTTGATTATCCATGATTGAGTATGAGTTGATTTGCTAACGAAAGTATGATTTTATGTTCTGAAATTTGAGTGAGAGTAATGTGTGTGTCAAAAACAAGCTTCCTGTAGACTTCAATAGCTGACCTGTTGAAGCGGCAAGGGCCCATCGCCCAACAAAGGTCAGCCTCTTTGTAGATTAGCATTAGTATTTGTTTTTAGTAGTATAAACATTGAATTAGCTAAAGCGTTAACTCTATTAGATGATAGCATTATAGCTTAGATTAAGATTTCCATTCTATAATTGCTTAGATATATTTAATTGCTTTGTTTTTGCATATGCCCTATTTCTGTTCTCATGAATTTGATTTCCTTGAGTGATCATAGATGTTGGCAGCAACAGTCAAAACTACTTGGATAAGAACTAGTGAATTTCATTGTGAACCACAACAGAACCAACATATTGACTATTGAACTACCCATGCTATGCTTTGCTGATTGATGTGTGATTTCCTTTCAGAAAGTGTGGATTGCATAGTTAGTTTTCTGGGTCAGACATCAGAGTTGATCTATCAAACCAATTCCATCTCATACTTGCATGTGCCATAATGGAATAGATAGGCTCTCTGTGAAAGACAACCAAAGTGCATTGTAGTTTGCTATTTTGATTTGTTTCTAGCATACATAATCTAGTTTGATTCTATACTCGTGACATTAGAAATTACCTTTCTTACTGGTGTCTTGTAACTCTGTTGATTACGAATCCCAGATTGATAATTAATGAGTGCATTATACTAGAAATATAAGTAGCACAACACGCGCTATTATCATTTTGGGGT
The DNA here is from genome assembly GCA_010110895.2 of Picea sitchensis. Lineage (NCBI taxonomy): Eukaryota > Viridiplantae > Streptophyta > Pinopsida > Pinales > Pinaceae > Picea > Picea sitchensis. The sequence continues at coordinate 6,738 of SNQJ01S0280983.1, forward strand.
CTCGCAAGTCGGGATTTCGTGATGTGCGATGAAAAGAGGTCTCACATCTGGGTTTCCTGGGAGCTGAAACTCTGAAGTTCATATATATACGCTAGGCTCGTTTCGGGGTTTCGCAAGTCAGGATTTCGTGATGTGCGATGACAAGAGGTATTTCATCTGGGTTTCCCGGAAGTCGAAACTCCGAAGTTCATATATATACGCTAGGCTCATTTCGGGGTCTCGCAAGTTGGGATTTCATGATGTGTGATGACAAGAAGTCTCACATATGGGTTTCCCGGGAGCCGAAACTCCAAACCATATATCCACTAAACTCACTTCGAGGTTTTGCAAGTCAGGATTTCAGGATGTGTGATGACAAGAGGTCTCGCATCGGGGTTTCCCAGGAGACGAAACTCCAAAGTTCATATATGTACACTAAGCTCGTTTCAAGGTTTCGCAAGTCGAGATTTCATGATGTGCGATGACAAGAGGTCTCACATATGGGTTTCCCGGGAGCCGAAACTTCGAAGTTCATATATATACGCTAAGCTCATTTCAGGGTTTCTCAAGTCAGGATTTCACGACATGCGAATACAAGGAAACTTTCCCTTGGGTATCCCGGGTGTCGAAACTCTGAAACACCAAATTCTAACCACGCTATACCATTTTGAGGTTTCACAAGTCGGGATTTCATGACATGCGAAGACAAGGAAACTTGGCCTTGGGTATCCCGGGTGCTGAAAGGCCGAAACACAAAACTTAGGCAATAAAATCCTTCAACGAAATCTTAGGTAATTATCACCAGGCTTGGTGACTTGACTGAAAGGCCTTCTTAAATTATCGATCTATGAACTCTGTGACAGGGGTGAGGTAAGCTTAAGTATTTATTTAAAAATGGTAGTCCTTTCAAGGAACTCACTCTGGCTCTGGAATATGATGGAGCTTCCCGAAAGGAGGTGCTTTCGGGGAGACAACCCAGAGCATGGCATGGGTCAAGTACATGGGACAACTCTTCAAGGAAACGAGCTCAAAATATGAACTTATTATTTCTATACGTAAATTGATTATAGTTATATAAGTATAAACACACATTCATTGTTGTTGATCGAAACACCAGACAAACACTTCTATATAGAAATCAATCATTTATAAGTGTACAAACATGAGCATGCATCCATTTTGTTCAATTCAAGATACGAGATGTAAACACTTATGAGAAAGAACACCAAGTATGACACGACCACCGAGAGGGGTTCTCTTTTCCACCCAACCGTAGGCTCCTCGACTCCCAACGAATTTACCACTAGCCACCCCCGACCTAGACCATGAGGCTTTGAGACTCAGTCTCCTACTTCCCGCTCATCGAAAGTCAAGGACAAAGGTTACTCTCCTTCTCCTCTACTCAAGACTAGTTGTATTTTCCGGAGTTCCTCTGGTTCTCTTTCTCTGATTCTTGTTGCATGCTCTCTCCCCACACTTCCTTTCTTGATTTGTCCTGCAAGGTTGCATGTGGCACGAATTCCCCCATAGTGGTTAGGTATGAGGTTTTATATGGATGGGCGGTTCACCCCCATCCCCTCATTAACTCATGAGGAGCCTCCCCACCTACCATCCTAGCGAGTAATTCATTCCAGGGCCAGAGAGTAGATTTGGTCTGTGAGACAGTAAAGAAAAATACGGTATTGGTTCGGTGGAATTTAATGCCACCATTCCAAGTTCCTTCCACCACCTTTCATCATCCATTGTGGTCTATTTTTTAGCACATCCCCCTCTTAGCAGTCATGCAACATACATATACACACATCATTTACATTTGTCGACCCTTTATATAGGGTCCATCAAATAACACATTCACATCTTGGACTTTGCCATAATTCTTGGCCAATATAGTTATTTTTACAGACTGGGGGGAACAGGGTGTTACAATTCCCTCCCCCTTAAAGAAACATCATCCTCAATGTTCTATCTATCAATAGAATGAGTAAGTACAGAAGTAAACAACATCATATATGCATGTTTCATGGCATCTTCCATCTCCCAGGTACCCTCATCCGGGCCAAAATGTTTCCACTGCACCTTGACTTATGCAATGGTTTGGTTCTTGAGCAGGGTTTCCTTTCTGTCCAGTATGCATTGAGGTTCTGGTAGGAATTCTCCCTCCAGTTCCACCTGGATCACATACCAGTCAATTATATGACTATCATCATGTACATATTTCTTCAATAATGAAACATGGAAAACATTATGTGCTTTTACTGTGGGAGGAAGTGTTAGCCTATAGGCTACAGGTCCCACTCTATATATAACTTCAAAGGGTCCAAAATATCGAGGTTCCAACTTGACACATGCTCTCATATTCATGGAACTCTTCCTGGGCCTAACTCTAAGGTATACGTGGTCTCCCACCTTGAACTCTCTTGGATTTCTCTTTTGGTCGGCGTAAATTTTCTGTCGGTTCTGAGCGACCTTTAGATTTTGTTTTATGAATCACTTTTTGTTCCATTTCTTTCAACATGTTGGCTCCAATAGTAACTCTGTTTACGAGATTACTCCAACTAAATGGAGTATTGCATGACCTACCGTAGAGGACTTCAAAAGGGCTTGTCTTCAGGGATTCTTGGTAGCTGTTGTTGTAGGTGAATTCCACCAGTGGCAGGAAATCTTCCCACTTTTTGGGTTGATGCATTACATGCATCCTGATCATGTCTTATAATATTTGGTTCACCCTTTCGATCTGTCCATCGGTTTGAGGGTGATAGGCTAGCTAAATAGTAACTTGCTCTCCAAACCAACCATCAGTGATTTCCAAAAGTTGGAAGTAAATTTCGTGTCTCTGTCAGACACAATCTCTTTCGACATACCATGCAGTCTGAATATCTCCTTCATGAATATGTTGGTGATGTCTATTTCCTTACAAGTCGACTTGATGGGGATAAAATGAGCAGACTTTCTCAATTTATCCACCACTACCATGATGGAATCATTCTATTTGGTCGAGGTTGGTAATCCGGTGACGAAATCCATGGAGATGGTTTCCCATTTCCATTCTGGGAATGGTAGAGGTTGTAATAATCCTGTTGGGTGTCAATGTTGTTCTTTTACCTTTTGGCATTCTATGCATTTGACTAAGTACTCAACTATGTATTTCTTCAATCCAGGCCAATAGAATTGTTTCCTAGTGGCCATGATCATATTCTGGTATCCTAGATGACCAGTGTAGGGTCTTTTGTGCAGTTCATCCATTATGAACCTCTTCAAGTCGTCACAATCTGCGATATACAATCTTTTTCTGTAAGTGAGCAGACCTCCTTCCATCATCTAGTAGCCTCCATATTTTATCCCTGTGGGTTCTTGTTGTAGGTATGAGGTCACGATCTGGAAGAATGTGTCTGTCTCTTGTGAATTTATGACTCTTTCCTTGGCATCCGTCTCGCAGGTGCTTATCGTTGCTAGGTGAATTGTTTTCATGCTTCTGCTAAGGGCATTGGCCACCCTATTTTCCTTTCCCTTAATATGTTTGATTTCAAAATCAAACTCGTTGAGGAGGGCCATCCACCTATCTTGTCTAGAATTAAGCTTTGGTTGGTCAAACAGATATCACAATCCACAGTGGTCTATCATAAGTACAAATTTTCTTCCCAAGAGGTAATGCCTCCACATTTTCAAGGCATGCACTATGGCGGCCAACTCTAGATCATGGGTCAAATAGTTGACTTTGTGATCATTCAATTTTATGGATTCATAGCAGATCACACTTCCTCCTTGCATAAGGACTCCTCTGAGCCCTTCCTTACATGCATATATGCATACAAGGAAATCATCTTCGGGGTCGATGATCTTTAGCACGGGTACATGGGTCAGTAGATGTTTCAGGGTTTGAAATCTTTCTTCACATTTTTGTGTCCACGTGAATTTTGTCCCCTTCTTCTGGAGGGTAGTGATTGGACTCCCGATCTTGGAGAATCCTTTTATAAATATCCTATAGTATCCTGCCAAGCCCATAAAGGATCTGATATCCGAAATGTCCTTCGGGGTAGGCCATTCCATGATAGACCTGATCTTATTAGGGCCTACTTCTACCCCTTCTTCAGATAGGACATGGCCCAAGTAATGTATTTGCTTCTGGAAAAAGTCACACTTGCTAAATTTGGCATAGAGTTGATGTTCTCATAGCACTTGAATCACAAGCCTAAGGTGTTCCTCATGTTCCTCTCTATTCTTGGAGTAAATTAATATGTCGTCAATAAAAACCAACACAAATTTGTCTAGGAATTTGCTAAGCACATTGTTAATAAAGCACATAAAAGTGGCAGGGGCATTGGTCAATCAGAATGGTACTACCACAAAATCGTAGTGACCATATCTTGTCTTGAAGGCAGTTTTGTGGATGTCTTCGCCCTTGATTCAAACTTGGTGGTATCTAGATCTCAAGTCAATTTTCGAAAAGATAGAGGCACCTCCCAATTGATTGAACAAGTCATCGATCTTGGG
>SNQJ01S0280985.1:0-11207 GCA_010110895.2 Picea sitchensis
CAAACCCCAAATATTTATTGTTTGGATTTAAATGAATATGGTTATTCAATAACCCAATATGATATTTATGTGCAACAATAAGTTCTTTACAAGTAAAATATTGAAGATGAGCTTCAATATCAAAAAATATAAATACTCAATGCCACATATATAATCCTCTATAGATACATGCATATCTCCTCACAAGAGAAAAGGGAAAATATTTGTTATCATCTCAAAGAATTTTAAAAGAATATTGCAGTTAAAATGGAAGGGGATTTGATAGGTCAACCTAAAATATCTCATACTTAAAACTCAAAGTTACAAGATACAGTCAAGATCAACCCCAAAAGTAACTATTCGTGGAGTCTTTATCATAAAATATATCTAACAATATACAAAATCCATTTGACAGTCACATATATGGTTTCAAATTCTCCATGATCATATATGAAAAGTCTTGGAAGATTATAAGAAGAACACTTGAGAACTCAGCCCCATGATTGTTTCAAGAATACAAACACAAAGCTTTGAGAAAACAATGTAGAAGAAGAAAAGAATGGAGAAGAATGACAATTTTTGCTTGCTGATCAAAATATTGATTACATAATGATGGCTTGTATGTCTCTCTCTTGCTCCTTTGAATTCCCTCTCAACAATGAATTTTGGAACCCATGAAGTCTCTCTTTCCCCTTTTTAAAAGAAATGCTTTTGTAACTACTTGAGTAGTTAGGTTTTTTCCTTTTTTCTCTTTGAATTCCTTTTTATTTTTTACCAAATAAATTTAATTAATACACCATTGGAATCTCATTAATGACTTGAATTCATTGATATTCGTTATTTAAATTGGGCCCCAAAAATCTTTAAATATTTTTTTTTTAAATAAACTTTTATTTCGAATCATTTTTAATTTGTTGCCTCCTTTAAGAGATGACTGTGTTTTAATTTTATGGTAAGTATGTATATTTTCATCCCATTAAACCACTTCTGATGTTATCTTCATTGTATTATCTTTCCAACGATATACATTTTCCCAAATCCGTTTCCCAGATCTCAATATATGAGCTCGTGAAGTTGAGTTGTCATGCAGACCCATTAAAAATGAAGTTGATTGATATTTTAATTTATAGGGAAAATGGATAAACCTTCAACATTTTAAACCTATACCATCATATTTTATGTCTAAATATATTTCCAACGGTATAAATTTTGCGTGGTTCCAACACCCAGAGCTCAAGTTATGGCCTCCGCAAGATCAACACTCAACGACCATCGATCAAAATTGATGGGCAAATCTCAGTCCTTGGATTGAATTTGTTTTTCTTCATGAAAATTCAAATTTTTCTTCATAGAGGTTATCCCAATTACATGGGATATTACAAATATTCATGTTATATAATACTAAGTGTTTCATACACTTAGAAAGAAACAAAGAAGAGAAGAAATTATGGAGCTTGGAGGATTCGACCCTTGGAAAATTGTTGAATAAAATAATAATTTTTGGAACCCTGTCATCGTCCAAATCATGCCCAGTCAACACTGATTCATCGATGAGTCATTGTCGAGTCATATCCCACGTGTCATAAACTCATTAGATGCAAAATATAACCAATAATACGCCGCCGTGTGTCACAAATTGCATGCTGCCATGTGAAAGGATCTTATTGGTTCAGAATGTAATGTAATTAAACTTGAGAAAATAAGAAAAGTATGGGAGCATGTAAGAGAGGGTAGGTGAAGGGAAAATTGTGGGTAATAGAAATTGATGGGGTATTTTGTAGGTTTTGGGGATGGGATGGCGGGTTGAGGAGTGATGTGAGTAAGGGAGTGAGGGATGACTGGTGTTCGCCCGCCCGCGAGCTATATTACTTTTAAAAAAGTTTAAGTAGGGAGAGGGTAAAGATATGAGAGGGGGCAAGGGTAATTTGTAGGTGGAGGAGGGATAAGGGTGACATAGGGTGATGTATGTGGGAAGGTAAGTGTCGGAAGTGGAGTTAGGATCATGGCGGGTTGGCGGGGATGGGAAGGTGAAGGAGTGAGGAGATGAGTCCACCAACCCACAAATCTGATGAGGAGATGAGGGAAGAGTCCCAAAAACTTCTAAGTGTGGAGGCTAGTGGAGCGTATGGGAGAAGAGTGAGGTAAATTATGGAGAGAAATATGTTGAGTGAAAATTCTAAGTGTTGAGTATGAAAGAAAAGAAGAGAGGAGAGGAGAAGAGTTTGAAAATGAGACTAAGTATGAAAGAGGTGCACCCTTTTTTGCTTAAACTTTAAAATTAGATATCTTGAGCATATGAACTCGAATTTATAATACGAAAAATGTGTGGTGAATATGAGACTGAGGGTTGCAGAATGAACCTATAAAAGTTAAAAAGATGTATTATTTTGATATCAAGGATTTTAGGAATACAAGAGCGGAAAAATATAGATGACCAAATGTTGGTCAACAAATGGCTCCAATTGCAGGACAATGACTGCTTGTGGGTTGTTGAGAACACCATAATCTCAAGACTAGATGCCTTCTCCATTGGGCTATGTAGTCATCTTCATAATTCAATATAAATACTGCCTTATTGTGCAAAAATTCAACTAAGAAATAAACTATGTACAAGAAGATCTAACTTCCCTATCCTACTTGGAGGAAAGAGACAATTTTAGGTGTAGGTAGATTTCCAATGGAGCCATTCGAGAATCCAATTGACTTGTGAAATGGGCTCCAACAATAAGAAAAATATTGGGGCTGCTACCAATAAATCAAGAGCATGCCCAAAATGTACCACAATGGGATTGAGCAATGTGTGCAGAAGACTTGTTTGCATTGGCGAGCTTACAATGCTTTTGAACCAATATCCAATATAAGCTACTCTTGGCTGCCCAAGAGTGATGCCATCTTCATTCAAATGAGAAATTTATTTCTTGAAAGCATTTTCTTTTTCTTCTTTCTCCGCTTTCAATATTCTTGTTTCACTGGCGATGTCTTGGCAATGTTCTTCTTCTATGCAATGACTACCTTTTTTGTTCTCAAAATTTTTTTCTTCCACCAATTATTCTTTATTTCGGCTGAATTATTCTTGCATATTTGGTGGAGATTCTTTAATTTATTCCTCATATGGAGTATATGAGAGGCTGATATATTTTTCTTGGTCTTTAGAATTCGTGCCTTCATTCTCAGCAACACGATTTGATTTAGAAAAGTCTTGCAGTGTTTCATGATATTCTTCTTTTGAATCATTCATTTCATATTTTTGTGTCCATGTGGGAGAGGGTGGGTGGGAAAACCTTTCAAAAAATAAATATTCTAATATTTCCCAACTGGTAATTGTACCTGACAACAATGCACTATACCATTCAAGAGCATTCCCACCTAGAGTTTGCAAGAATAATCTACATGTAACATTATCTTTAGTGAGTTTGAAAATTTCACATGCACATTGGAATCTAAACAAATGTTTCTCTACATCCTCCAAAGTATTCCCAAATAATGTAGAAAATTTTTCCATAGAAATATTGGGCATTTGAAAATTTTCTTCTGGTAGATTTAAAGGGCCTCTATGTAGTTGCCTTCTTCTTTGGGCACTTTTGCTCTTTTTTGCATCCTGTAAAGCCATTGATGGAATTGTTGGAGAATATAAATAAGTATTGTGATATGAACAACATTCTTTGGTGAAGTTGCCATGATGATTTTCTTGAAAATTTAAAATCTTTTCAATAGATTTGCCAGGGAAATGACCCTTCTTGATTTTTTATAGTTCTTGGTTCTTTGCAAATTTTGATTTTTTCCTTGTCCTCAAAATATATTGAATCATTTTTCTGATGCATCTAGAACAAGTAACTATTTTCTTGAATCTTTCTTTTGAAATAGTAAACCATTAAGACTTTGGTTCCTCAATCAGATCTGAAGCAAGGCCTCAGACATGTTGAAAATAAATCGATCCCCAATGGAGTTGCTGAAAATGTTGATGCTCATATATGTCAATACTAAAACACCAACCTCATGAGGACATTAGTCCCCCTTTGTTTTCATAGAGGTGGTTCTCCTCTTTGGATAAAAGATATAACTTTGAATATCTTGGAGTAGGGAGAGTGCTAGACAACAAACCCCAAATCTTTATTGCTTGGATTTAAATGAAAATGGTTATTCAATAACCCAATATGATATTTATGTGTAGCAAGAATTTCTTTACAAATAAAAGATTGAATAGGAGCTTCATTATCAGAAAATATAAATACTCAATGCCACATATATAATCCTCTATAGATACATTCATATCTCCTCACAAGAGAAAAGAGAGAATATTTCTGATCATCTCAAATAATTTTAAAAGATTATTGTAGTTAAAATGGAAGGGGATTTGATAGGTCAACCTCAACTATCTCATACTTAAAACTCAAAGTTACAAGATACAATCAAGATCAACCCTGAAAGTAATTCTTTGTGGAGTATTTATCATAAAAGATATCTAACAATATACAAAATCCATTTGATAGTCACATATATGGCTGCAAATGCTCCATTATCATATATGAAAAGTCTTGGAAGATTACAAGAAAAACACTTGAGAACTCAGCCCCATGTTTGTTTCAAGAATACAAAGACAAAGCTTTGAGAAAACATTGTAAAAGAAGAAAAGAATGGAGAAGAATGAAAATCTTTGCTTACTGATCAAAATCTTGATTACATAATGATGGCTGGTTTGTATCTCTCCTACTCCTTTGAATTCCCTCTCAACAATGAATTCTGAAACCCATGAAGTCTCTCTTTCCCCTTTTTAAAAGAAATTCTCTTGTAACTACTTGAGTAGTTATGTTTTTTCCTTTTCTCTCTTTGAATTCCTTTTTATTTTTTAACAAATCACTTTAATTAATGCAAATTTAGAATCTCATTAATGACTTGAAGTCATTGATATTCATGATTTAAAGTGGGCCCCAAAAATCTTTAAATAATTTTTTTTTAAATAAACTTTTATTTCAAATAATTTTTAATTTTCTGCCTCCTTTAAGAGATGACTATGTTTTAATTTTCTCGTAAGGATGTGGATAATTTAATCCCTTTAAAACACTTCTGATGTTATATTCATCGTCTTTTATTTCCAACGACACAAAGTTTTCTGAAACCCGTCGCCCGGATCTCAAGATATGAGCTCGTGAAGTTGAGTTGTCACACAGACCCATTAAAAATGAAATTGAATGATATTTTAATTTATATGGAAAATTTATATGGAAAACTGTACCATCATCTTCTACGTCTGAATACCTTTCTAACGGTATAAATGTTTTGCGATTCTAACACATGTAGCTCAAGTTATGGCCTCTGCAAGATCAACGCTCAGCCATCGTCGATCAAAATTGATGGGCAAATCTCAACCCTTGGATTGATTTTGTTTTTCTTCATGAAAATTGGACTTTTTCTTCATAGAGGTTATTCCACATGCATGGGATATTACAAATATTCATGGTATATAATACTAAGTGTTTCATACACTTAGCAAGAAACAAAGAAGAGAAGAAATTATGGAGCTTGGAGGATTCAACTCTTGGAAAATTGCTAAATAAAATAATAATTTTTGGAACCCCATCATCATCCACCTCATTCCCAGTCATCACTGAGTCATCACTGAGTCATTGTCGAGTCATATCCCACGTGTCAAAAACTCATTAGATGACAAATATAACCAATAAAATGCCGACATGTGTCACAAATTGTATGCTGCCATGTGGAAGGATCTTATTGGTTTGGAATGTAATGTAATGAAACTTGAGAAAATAAGTAAAGTATGGGAGGATGTATGAGAGGGTAGGTGAAGGGAAAATTGTGGGTAGCATAAGTCGAGGGGGTATTTTGTAGGCTGTGGGGATGGGTTGGTGGGTTGAGGAGTGAGGTGAGTAAGGGAGTGAGGGATGACTGATGTTTGCCCGCTCACGAGCTATATTACTTTTTAAAAAGTTTAAGTAGGGAGAGGGTAAGGAGATGAGAGGGGACATAAGTAATTTGTAGGTGGAGGAGGGATAAGGGTGACATAGGGTGATGTAGGTGGGAAGGTAAAGTGTAGGCAGTGAAGTTAGGAGCATGGCGGGTTCAAAGGGATTTGAAGGTGAAGGAAGTAAGGAGATGAGTCCGCCAACCCGCGAACTCGATGAGGAGATGAGGGAAGAGTCCCAAAAATGTCTAAGTGCGGAGGCTAGTGGAGCGTATGGGATAAGAGAGGTAAAGTATGGAGAGAAAGATGTTGAGTGAAAATTCTAAATGTTGAGTATGAAAGAAAATAGGAGAGGAGAGGAGAAGAGTTTGAAAATGAGACTAAGTATGAAAGAGGTGTGCCCTTTTTTTCTTCAACTTTAAAATTAGATATCTTGGGCATATGAACTCAGATTTCTAATTTGAAAAATGTGTGGCGAAGCTGAGAATGAGGTTGCAGAATGAACCTATAAAAGTTAAAAAAAAATGTCTTATTTTGATATCAAGGATTTTATGAATCCAAGAGCGAGAAAATATAGATGACCAAATTTTGGTCAACAATTTTTAAGACGATTATTGAGGTTCAACCTTTCCTCTATTTTATTGTGAGTAAAATAAGACCCGCACTTCAATATTTTGTTTATAATTCTCAAATAATTTCATGACACAGGTAAATTTGTTGTTATTTATTCTATTGGAAAGGAAGTAATATTTATCTTTATTGGATACATTGCTTCTTGTTTAGAATTTTGTTTATCTCAATTCTTCTTTCCACATTATTAAACTATGAATGAACTTTATGAATGAGATCAAGCCTCTTTTATTTCTGGTGGTCATTGATGGAAATATCAGATTATAACCAGGGATTAAAGATCTTATAATAAATTGTATATTTTCTTTGAGATGCCTTGATATTGTTTTTTGAGCCTAGAACAATCTCAGGAACAACAGTTTGTATGAATGGTTGGTTATGCCATTTGGTTTATACAACACATCGACTACATTTATGAGACCAATGAACGATGTTTTACACCCTTATCTAGATTTATTTGTTATTGTCTATTAGGATGATATACTGATTTATAGTGCTACCTGGGAGGACCACATCTCACATCTTATGCAGGTGTTAGAGACCTTGAAGAAGACCAACTTCTCGCAAATCTCAAGAAATGTGAGTTTTCTCAGCAGTCTTTGGTGTATTTGGGGTATGTGGTTGGTGGAGGGGAGCTCAAGATAGATCTCGCAAAGATGGAGGCCATCATGAAATGACTTGTTCCTACAAATGTCTTTGAAGTTGGGAGTTTTGTTGGGGAAGCAAAATACTTGTGGAAGTTCATAGCTTCATTTTCAATAGTAGTTGCACCATTCCACACCATAAAGGCCAGTGGTAAGATTTTCTAGTGGGGGAAGAATCAACAAAAGGTCTTTGATGAGATCGAAAGAAAGATCAATCAAGCACCAATGCTCGCACTACCAAACTTGTAGAATCTCTTCGAAGTGGATACATATGCAAGTGGGTATTCCATGGGAGCAATACTAATGGAGGGAGGAAGGCATGCATGCTATCATTTTGAAGTAGTTCATGGGACGGTTCTCAACTACCCTACCTATGACAAGGAGCTCAATGCCTTGGTACAATCTGTCAAAAAGTGGAAACACCATCTAATGGGAAAGGGGACCATCATCCACACATATCACCAACCACTACAATATTTCCAAGCCCAGAGTAAGCTACAACAAAACATGAATTACAAGTGGATGAGTTTTTTACAACAATTTCATTTAGTCATACAATATAAGAAGGGTAGCACAAATAAGTTGGCAGACATGCTTTCACGACCACCCACATCTAAGGTTACAACTTTGGGAACTTTGATTCACATGGAGCCCTTTACCCATGATGCATATAAAGAGACATACACAGAAGATGAGGACTTCAAGTAGGTGTTTCAACAGCTACATGGAAAAATTCATATAGAAGAAGGTGAATGAAAGGTTGACTATCATTTCAATAATGGTTCACTCTACAAGATCGACAAGCTTTGTGTTCTTAAAGGTAAATGATTTCAGCTTATCAGAGAGGCTCGCACCTCCAAGGTTGCAGGACATTTTGGTGCTGGGAAGACAGTTGCCAACTTACAGAGGTATGTGTACTGGCCCAGAATGCAAGAAGATGTAGCACAATATATTAGAGGATGTATACTTTGTTATACTTGTAATCCCAATAATATGAAGCAAGGTCTATACCACCCCTTCCCTATACCCACTTGACCTTGGGAAAGTATTTCCATGGATTTTGTGGGAGGTTTACCAAAAACCAGGAAGGGACATGAATATCTATTTGTGGTAGTTGACAGGTTCAAAAAAATGTGCATTCTCATGCCTTGTAAAAATACCATCAACAAACAAGAAGAAACAAACATGTTCTTTGAATGGGTCTGGGTGCACTTTGGGATACCAAGGAGCATCATCTCAGATAGAGATACCATATGTCTCAATGCATTTTGGAATATATTGTGGGAGAAGATGGACACTAAGTTGAATATGTCAACAACATTCCATCCACAAACAAATGGGTAGATGGAAGTAATGAACATGATTTTGGTGCAACTTTTGAGAGGTTACAATCAGAAGCATTCGAAGACCTGGGATGAAAATATGATCTATATACAACACTCTTATAACATAGAATTCCACACTTCTATTGGTAAGTCACCTTTTGAAACTTTCTTTGGATATTTTCCACCTTCACCCTTAGATGTTGTATATGGAACCAATGAGGAGTGAGGGAGGACCTCACAGGAGATGCATTAAAAGAAAAACAAATTGTTGAGAAGATCAGGTCTATCCATTTGCAAGTGCAATAGACACTGAAGAAGTCAAAGGAAAAGTACAAGGCTAGGCATGACCATCACATAACAAAGAGAACATTTAGAGTGGGAGACATAGTATGGTTACAACTAAATAAGGAAAGGCTATAGGGTCCTGGTAAGGAGATCAAGGATATGCAGTATGGTCCTTTTGAGGTATTGGAAAAGGTGGGAGACAATTTCTACAGACTCAATATACTCCCATACATGCACATTTACTCATTAGTGAACGTGGAAAATCTCAAACTCTACGAGCCTTCCATGTTGAATCAGGAGGATGAGAAGGTCCTACCTTCCATAGAGGGCTTAGCACCAGATGATCGAGCATAATTAGTAGAGGAATTTTTTTTGTGGAAGTAGTCCATAACTACAAGATATGAGTAGCATGACCTTTGGAAGATTGGGTTGAATGGACAACTTCCAAGAAAAGCAAAATGGTACTCCAAGGAGAAGGTAGAGGAAACATTTCCTCACCTTATTTAGTGAATATTTTGGTGACCAAAATTCTCCCTAAATGGGGAGGTATGATCCATATTGGATCATTATATTATTTTTCATCTATCTCAATGCTTCCAAAGTGGAAACAATTGGAGGAATCAACTTGCAGGGTCATTTCATTGGCAGGTCCTAGTTTGGAAAATTGGGGTTCAGAACCTTCCAGATCCATTTTGAGGCATTAAACGACATTTTTGGGGGTCTGGTGTCTAAAACTTATGTGCACTCCCTAGACAATCTTCTACATCCCGTGACCTTTACAACGATACAGATCGTGTGTCAATCGGATTTCGTATGAAAAAGTTATGCCTCCCACAAGTTGACCTATCATGTTGACCACCATGGTACGAGAGGATGCCATGTCAGCCCCCATTACTCATGCATATGAGGCTAGCCACATGAATAATTTCAAGAAGATTATAGAAGGTTCAAAACCCTACTATAATTGAGGGTTGAGGAAGTAAAAAACCTACCCCTAGATGGATATCAAGCTATGTTAAATACCCGACCACTAGGGGGACAAGGGTTCCATTCTATGTTATTGTATTTTGTTCCATAGCAGAGCATAACAACTCGGAGTGGGAAATTAGAGAGAATAATAGAGGGGGTTAATGTTCTGTAGCAACCTAACATGCCACAGGTCCAAGGTAACTCCATAGACAATGCGTTCTCCTTTGTACATGCATTATTTCCATACTAGAGAAAATAGAGCAGATCAACCTCACCTTCTAGTCGGGTTTTCTCCCGTAAGGGTTTCCCAAAGAAAATATTTGTGTCATTTTGTGGATGGTGTGCTATTGTATTTTATTGTTCTCTATTTTCCGTATTTTATCGATTTCATGCATAAGCAGAAGTTCAGTGACTAAATATTCTGGAATCTAAAGGAGTTTTAACCTTCATAATGTAGATTTCAATTTTGTTTATCAGATTTGTTGTGATGAACTGTTCTAGTGGAATATCCATGATAGTTTATAGACGAAGAAGTCATAACCTTAGGAGACATGGTGGAGAATTATCTTCACCGGTATTTTCTAGACTCTATTACATTGTTTAAGCTTCCTCAATTCATGGGCACATGATTTGAAAACATGGATCCCAATGAGCTTTGTAACATACATGTCTCTCTCTAGCATTATGAGAGAACTCTCTGTGAGTTATCTATATCCTTCTGTGCCCACATTGAAGAGTATCATAAAATTGAACACAACCTCAAATTTAAAATTGAATTCCTCATGGGAATGTTGGTCACACAGAAGGAGCAGTTGGATGTACTGTCAACACAAGTTCGAGAACTAAGACATCATAAGGGAACTACAAGTTTTGGACAACAAGAAGAAATGTTTGCAACTACTTCTCCCATAGGATCAAATTGGCTTCAACTGACCTTATCCCATGCCTTTCCAGACAGTGAGAAGTAGACGCATCCTCCATAACGTCTAGGACCATCAAAGCAAAAAGATGGAACATTACAATTCTGAATTTCTCTAATCTATTCTAAATCTATGGTAGACCTATCTTCTTTAGTCTATTTTCTGAATTTAGTGTTAGCTGGTATATTGTACGCTCCTGTACAATTTTGGGCTTGAAATAATTTTTGGACCATCTAGAAAGTCTCATTAGGATTTGGACAGTAAAATCATGGCAAGTTACCCTTTTGTAAAGCCTTGTTGTGTGCCTCGACTACAACCTTTTAATTAATACAAATTTCGCAGTGTTTGTTAAAAAAAAAGGCGCCAAGTGATTATGACGATGATAGAGTAGGGAAATCAATGGATTTCCATTTCATTGAATTATTTGAGAGAGTACCATTGTTTTCCTATTGTACTTAGAATATAAACACAATCCATTCATTAATCATTAGTAGTGCTCATAATATAATTTTGCATGCATTGGTATCAAGGTCTA
>SNQJ01S0280986.1:0-11206 GCA_010110895.2 Picea sitchensis
TTCCCCCCCTTAATCCGAAGGGGTGTGTGTGTGTCCAAGCATTATTATGACCTTCTCAATTTTTTTTCTTCCAAGCACTTTTGTGAAGATGTGTGCAGTTTGCTCGTTTGTGGAACAATGTCTTAGGTAAATATTCTTTGCCTCTACACAATATCGAATCAAATGATACTTTATGTTGAGGTACTTGGTTCGATCATGGAATCCATGATCCTTGGCCAATTTGACTGCAAAAGTGTTGTCAACTAGAAGAGGAGTATAATTTGCTTATTTCTCCTGCAAATATTCAAGTATTCCTTAAGCCACATAATATCCTTTGTTGCTTCTACAAATGCCACATATTATTCCTCTGTTGTGGAATCTGTTGGGACTGATTGTTTGCATGATCTCCAGGAGACAAATCCTGATCCAAGACTCATGAGATAACTTGAAGTTGTCACTCCATTTTCCTTATCCCCATCAAAGTCTAAATCAGAATATCCGATCAGTTTGAATTCATCTACCTTAGAGTACTTGAGTCAAAAATCTTGAGTTCCTTTCAATTATTTTAGAACTCTCTTTGCAGCATACCAATGTACTTCACACGGCTTTTGCATGAACCTAGAAAGAATCATAGCAAAAAATCAAAATTTTGGTATGGTGGTAGTAAGATAGGTAAGACTTCCCACAAGTTATCTATACTTGAGTGCATCCTCAAATTAATTTCCTTCTTTTGATGCGAGCTTCAAGTTTTGTTCCATTGGTGTAGAAACAAGATTGCATTCAATGATGCCAAAATTGTTCAATAATTCTCCAACTTACTTCTTCTAGGATATGAATATTTACTTTGGGTTATGTATCACTCCAATGCCCAAATAGTAGTGAAGATGTCCCAAACCTGTCATCTCGAAGCCTTTCTTCAACTCTATTTTTATGGATGCAATGTAGTTCTCATTGTTCCCTATTACAAATAGAACGTCTACATATACTACAAGATATACAATAGTTTTTCCAAATTTCTTGATAAACAAAGTTGCATCGTCAATATTGAAATGCTTGAAATTCAATTTCAAAAGATGTTCGATTATCTTTTCATACCATGCTCATGGTGCATATTTCAAGCCATACAAGGCTTTGATGAGATTGCATACCTTATGTTCTTGTCCCTACACAAAAAATCCTTCTGGTTGAGACATGGACACATTCTCTTTCAAGTATTCATTCAAGAAAGTAGTCTTCACATCCATTTGATGAATTTTCCATCCATTTTGTGTTGCCATGGAAAATAGAATGTGGATAGTTTCTCATTTTGTTATCGGGGAAAATTTCTCCTCCTAATCAACACCTTCTTTCTGTGCAAATAATTTTTCTACAAGCCTTTCTTTGTGCTTGTCAAGTGAGCCATATGATCTATACCCATTCTTGAATACCCACTTGCATCCAATCGGTTTGGTTCCATATGGAGGGTCTACCAACTTCCATGTCCGATTCTTGATGAGAGCATCATATTCCTTGTGCATGGATTCTTTCCATCCATCATGAGAAGTGACTTCTTTAAAGGAAGTCAGTTCAAGTTCAGTAGATAAATTCAACTCACAATCATATGAAACATCCATATATTATACATCACCTGAGTTTGAATTATCTACATTACCTCCATCTTGTTTTGAGGAAAATTTTGTTCCTCTCTTCCCAACCTCATCATGATGAATACTTTAAATTTTTTTTGAGAGCCATTTTGGTGGAACTTTCTTAGATGGTCCAGGTTGCTTGGTTGATTCAGAAGGTGCTAAGTTCTCATCAAGTCTCATCTTTTCAATATTTTTGGTCACATCATCTAACTGATCTTCAGTTTCATATGAAGTGGCAAGAACGTCTTCACGTGGGGGAGATGGTGCTACAAAATGAGATTCCAAAGATTGACCCAATATAGGTATCCCTCCTTCAAGATGTGGAATCTCATCATCAAATTCATGAGATGTATTTACATGAGTGAACCTATCCATATGATCAAGTTGCCTCTCAACAATTTCTTCTTTCTTGGTGGATTCAAGAACGATCACATCTCTGGAAAGAATGAACTTCTTGTTTATCTCATTGTAAAGACAATACCCCTTGGTGGTATTTGAGTACCCCATAAATATGGACTTCTGACTCCTTGCATCAAGGTTTCTTCTTTTCTCCTTAGGAATCAAGGCATAGCAGGTGGAACCAAAAACCCTAAGATGCCTCACTGAAGGAATGTGTCCATTACACATTGAATATGGAGTATTTTTATTAATAGCATGAGATGGACACCTATTTTTGACATAAATTGCACATAGAATTGTATTATCCCAAAACATCAATTTAACATTCTTGAAAACATCATGGAATGGACCATATTTAGAAGTGTCATGTTCATTTGTTCAACTACACCATTTTGTTGAGGATTGTGTTAGCACTATGTAAATTTGTTTGGCTGATGAAAAAAAGATAGAGGTAACTGTTTCAACCAACTTTAGGTTGGACTCTGACCCTTCCAACCAAAGAGGGCTCTCTCGGGCATATGAAAATTGAAAATTCTCAAAGATTTGGCAATGCACACAAAGAGGTTAGATTATGAAATAGGGTAAATTTTGAAAGTGGTAGGACTAAACAAAAGATCAGGGCCATTGGGAAATGGGGTCAACTCCTAGAATCGTCTGAAGATTTATAAGCTATGTATTCCCAGAGAGAACAAAGGAACAATAGGTATGATGTTCATCCAAATAAGTAATATGAGATGGCAGAAGAAAAGAAAGGAAAGACTATTATCAACAAGAGGCATCTAATAGAGGGCGAATCTCTTGGTATAATGTTATAAGAATAAACATAAAGGCTAGATGCCGAGAATAGAGCACCACTGAAGGGTGAATTCTGATCCAAAAGCCAATAAACACATGACAAGTATAATCAATCTAAGAAATGGAACCATCAAGGTGAGTCCTTTCTTTTGTTTAAAGATGATCTATAGCAGAAAAACACATTTATGAATATGAAATACAAGAAAACAAACTGAACATCAACACCATGATGAATCTCGCCTATCTAAGAAAACCTTATCTGCTTATATTAACATTCATAAGAAATTACAGAGTTCTCCTGGTACAAGGGTAGGCCCCTCTCCAGTAAGTTCAACCATTCATTTATCTTTTTAACAATATATATAGATAAATTACATATGGAATCCAAAACGGATCATCTTCTCCAAGATTCTAAAAATAGATATTGGTCACAGAGGGAGTAATGTACAAAAACTAAACTCCTATTTCCTAGGGAACATTATAATAAAAAACTCACATATTTGATATTTTTACCCTGAATGCCACTTGTCACCATCAACACAACATTCCCTAAAATATACTTAATTTAGTTTGTAATTTATTTTAGGTTTGCAATCTCTTCCTTTAAGGTATCGAGCCAAACAGGATGGATTTCTTCACTACCTTCAACCATTCTAGCTTTAGTCTCCTTATTCCATCTCTTGCTTCTTTTACTCTTGACATCTTGCATGTGGTATCCGTTAATTATCAAATCCTTCATAATAGGATTCAATCTAATTTCATCACCTAATCCTGGTTCATCTGCAGATTTTCTGTGAAATTTAGTTGCCATTATTCACACATCAAGCCTTTCTTTCTTCTTCATTTGAAGTTTTGTCATACTATTCAAATTTCCCGGTTCGCTGAAGGCCATTGGATCTTTGTTCTCCATTTACTCTGGTTTTCCTGGAAACAAGAGCCTATTTCTCTCAACTGTATAATAATTGGATGAATGATTCGATCTGTGGTCATCCCATTCTGGAATAAAATGTCAATTACCCAAAATAGAGTAATTTCACTCGTGTTTTGAGTAACAGTTGCCATCGAGGGCTAATCATGGGCTACTGACAAAAGTCCTTACAGGGATAATAGGTTATGACATTTGACCATCAATTTCCAATGATGATTCTTTAAATCAATTATCTGGTGACACTTACTTGGTATCGCACGGACGAATAATAACCAAACAAGTGTCTCGAGGTGATTTGACTAGCCATCAATTTTCTTTTCCGCATGTGACCCGTGGATTTAACGCATTTAATGACATTTAACACATGATCTCAGGGTGGAATTTAGTGGTTTAGAGTTCACCCTCTTTTTCCCCTGATATGAATCCAGTGGTGCCACATGATCTCGAGACAAAACCATGGTATTCTTATTAGCCTGCTTTCAAAACGTTAACCTTCGTGCTAGTTCTCGACCCGATATGCTCCACGACCGTTGATCTGTGGCATCCATGATCTATGACCCGTCGGGTCCCATCAACTTCATACTTCTGCTAGACTTATCCCCATCCACTAGATGTAGCCCCGTTATATTAGATTCTTGCCAAGTCTCGAGATTGGGATTCCATATAAAAATTGTTATTGTGATAACATGGGGCTCCAACTGGGGATGTTATCCTCCTTGCGAGGTATAAAAGAATGTGTAGACCCTGTGATTTATCCAATGGGATGCTCCCAAAATGGGTGTGTACCCTGTTCTGACCTGGAGACTGAATGCTGGATATACTACTAAAATCTAACTGAATACTTTATTTGGAAATCTAAACTTGAAAATTCTTGATCATCAATCTTATTCACACCTAACTGCCCTAACTGCTGAAATGAGATTCCAATCAAATGAAATCATAATGTTAATGCAACCATGCAATAATTTTATCTACTGCTAAGTTTCTTTGCACATGCTTGGTCGAAAACCTGTTCACTAAGAATTCATTTAAGAATTTTTCTATGAATTCAAATCTCAAAAGATAAAAAAAGTTGGGAATATTTATTGTCTTCAACAAAAATGCAAATGGATCCTCTAAAACATGTACAAAACAACAATCATGTTTCACTGTTTCCACTGCATTCTCTCTTTCATGTCATTTAACTAGTTGATTTCCACCAAGAAGATGAAAAATCTGCTGAGACTACTGGAAATAACAATCTTATGAATCATAAGATAGTGGTGAATGGAATAAATCCCCTGGTGGAGAGAAATCTATATCTAACACTGACCTTGATTGGACATCATCTTCATTCTTAATCTTACAATCTATCATAAGTTGTAAATTCCGATTGTTATAACTCTCCATATACCATGCCACAGGGCCATTAAACACATGAGAAAACATTTCCTTTTTATGAACCCAAATAGAAGGGCATGGGTCTTTCACAAGTGTTTGTTGTCCTTGCTCTACTTATTTAGTTATGACATTTTCAGAACCATAATCTCCAAAGGAATTAAATAAAACAACGACTTCTTTATGCTCTTTATGCATTTATGATTGAATCATGTGATACACTTTTTTTTTGCTTCCCTGAAACTCTATGTAATTTGTTTGTTCATTTCTTAAAGTATTCATAGATGGGGTTTCCGAGCCCTCATCCACGTCCAAACCACATAGAATTTGAACAACCACATCATTGGTAGGGGAAGGAAAACGCTTCCGAAGTACTTGGTTTTCTTGGAGATCTCGTTGAATGTTCTCATCAAGTTCAGGAGAAGGAACATGACCGTTGACAATATTTATTTGATCAAATTTCTCTATTTTCTCATGATTTTCTTTCAACCATTCAAAGGAAGAAAAACATAATGGGATATAGTATTCATTCACAAGTCCACTTCTCTCTTCAGAGTCAACATCATGGTTGGAGGGTATCTGTTCTGAAACATTATTAACATTTTGTTTCAACAATTTGAAATAAGCCAAGCACAGTGGCAAAGTTCTTCCATCTGATTCAAAATCTTCTTCATTTCCTTTTTTATTGTCATATGCACATCTTCCACTTTCTTTGGATTGCTGAACACACTCATCTTCATCTTCATTTTCGACCAATGGCTGTAATTACTTCTCAATTTTTTTCTAGTGAATCAACATGATTTGGCATCATCCCACCTTCCTTTTCTTCAGTGATGATGTTGGAATTTTCTTTCAACAATTCAAATGAAGAAAAGAATAAAGGTAAATAATTTTCTTCAACTGATTCAATACTTTCTTCTTTGTAACTGTGATATGTAACCCGATTGTTCTCATTATACTTCTAAAAAGGAAAATTTTCTGATAGAGAAAATGCAGTTGGTTGTTCTAGGAAGTCAACATCACAATCATCATTATATCCATCATATATAGGGAAATTTTCAACGTCCGCAATGTCATCTAACAAGAACAAACTTGGAACATCAACTTGCTCTTCAACATATTGATCTGCAAACTCATCTTCTTGACTGTCTATAAATAAATATATAAAACAATCATCTCCATGCTTATCATGGGGTGGATCAGAAGCTACATTGGCATCCTCTCTTTCAATAAGTGGAATACAACCCTTTGAAAAATCATTAGCATTTAAAACTTCAACATGACCTATGATATTTTCAACTCTATGCTCAAGATTCCAATCAACTATTTTCTATTCATATTTTCTTTCATGTTATTGAGAATCCAACCTTTCATTTTGAATCTGTTCATAGGCTAGGACATTGTGTTGGATCTCCTTAACATCATTAAATACTTGTTGTAAGGTCTTAGGTCTTATTTCCATCAGGAGGAAAGACAAATCTGGGTGAAGAGTAGTGGCATACTGGAGCATGGCAACAACTTCAGTGGGTTTAATTTCTTTGGGCAAATCCTAATAAATACTGGAAAACCTTCTACTGAATGTGGAAATAGTTTTATTTATTTTCCTTTTCAAGGCATAGAATTTTGTAAGTTGTAGGTCCTGATATTTCTTCTTACCCCTAAACTTTGAAAAGACACTCTTCATTTCTTCCCATGATCTATTTGTCTCTGGATGCAAATGTTTGAACCATTATTTGGTATCTCCTTTCAAGGATTGAGAGAAATACCTCATACAAACATCGTCATGGTCAATCTCAAACAAATCTATAAAATGTTCAAACTCTTGGATGCGTTTTTCAGCTGTGATGATACTATGTTCTCTGTCAAACATAGGTAGGTACTCATAGTGATTTGGAGGAAAATCATGAAGGATGTGAGCTAATTTTAAGGGTATGTATCTGTGTTGGGTCTTGGAGAGTGTGGGATCAAGTACTAGAGGTGAAATATCATCCTTGGTTTCATGAGGCTCATCAACTTGGTCGTGGTTATCACATGGCTCAGATGGGAGATTTTGATCAAAATCAATGATAAATTGAGGAGATATCTGTATACATTTAAGAGGAGGATATGCAATTTCAAGATTATCATGATCATCATTTGCATGCAGCAAGTGGATATTTTTTTTTAGCATGTTCAAGAAAGTAGAAAGGGTAATTAATAACAAAAAATATTATGTCTTGGAAAAACCTCAACTTTAGGTACTTGTTTTTTTCCATGATGTCCTTTCATACCTATGTCAAGGGGTCTCATCTTCGAGTGGAGTCTCTAAATCGCATTTGAAGCATGAGTGGAGTTACCAATAAAATCTCTAGGCTACTAAATCTTTGGACAATGGAGTTTCCATAAAATTTTTGAGTTCTAGATTCTTGAAAATGGAGTCGCCAGGTGAATGATATACAACCTTTATGTGTCTAAATACTCTTCACCATTAGTACTGAGATATGAACTTTGTCATTTCTCATAGGGAAGATTTCACCTTCGGTCCCTCACAACGACGCCAAAATGTTAGAACTATGTAAATTTGTTTGGCTGATTAACAAACGACAGATGTAACTGTTTCAACCAACTTTAGGTTGGACTCAGACCCTTCCAACCAGAGAGGGCTCTCTCCAACATATGGAAATTAAAAAGTCTCAAATATTTGGCAATGCACAGAGAGAGGTTAGATTCTTCAATAGGGTAAATTTTGAAAGTGGTAGGACAAAATAGAAGAGCAGGGCCATTGGGAAATGGGGTCAACTCCTGGAATCCTTTGAAGATTTATAAGCTATGTATTCCCAAAGGGAACAGAGGAAAAATATGTATGATGTTCAACCAAATAAGTAATATGAGATGGTAGAGGAAAATAAAGGAAATACTACTATCAACAAGAGGCATCTAATAGAGGGAGAATCTCTTGGTATAGTGTTACAAGAAGAAACATAAAGGCTAGATGCCGAAAACAGAGCACCACTGAAGGGTGAATTTGGAACCAGAAACCAATAAACACACAACAAGTATAATCAATATGAGAAAGGGCACCAACAAGGTGAGTCCTTTCTTTTGTTTAAATACTATCTATAACAGATAAACACATTTATGAATATGAAATACAAGAAAACATATTGAACATCAACACCATGATGAATATCGACTATCTAAGAAAACCTTATCTGCTTATATTAACATTCATCAGAAATTACAAAGTTCTCCTGGTACAAGGGAATATCCCTTTCTAATAAGTCCAACCATTCATTTATGTTTTTAACAATATATATAGATAAATTACATATATAATCCAAAACAAATCATCTTCTCCAAGATTCTAAAAATAGATATCGGTCACAGAGGGAGTAATGTACAAAAACTGAACTCTTATTTCCTAGGGGACGTTATAATAAAAAACTAACATATTGGAGATTTTTATCCTGAATGCCACTTATCAGCATCAACATAAGATTCCCTGAAATATACTTAATTTAGCATGTAATTTATTTCAGGATTGCAATCTCTTACTTTAAGGTGTCGAGCCAAACAAGCTAGCTTTCTTTGGTACCTTCAACCGTTCCGACTTTAGTATCATTTTTTTGTCTCTTTCTTCTTTTACTCTTTCCATATTGCATGTGGTTTCCATTAATGATCAAATCCTTCATAATAGGAATCAATCTGATTTCTTCACCTCATCCTAGTTCATCTATAGATTTTGTGTGAAATTTAGTTTCCAGTATTTGCACAACAAGCCTTTCCTCCTTCTTCATTTGTAGTTTTGTCATACTATTCAAATTTCCTCATTCCCTAAAGGTTGTTGGATATTTCTTCTCAATTTTCTCTAGTTTTCCCAGAAACAAGAGCCTATTTCTATCACTTTTATAAGAATTGGACGAATTATTCGATCTGCGGTCATCCCGTTCTGGAATAAAATGTCAATTACCCGAAATAGAGTAATTCCACCTATGTTTTGAGTAACAGTCTCCATCGAGTGATAATAATGGGTTGCTGACAAAAGTCCTTACAGGGATAACAGGTTATCACATTTGACCATCAATTTCCAATGATGAGTCTTTAAATCAGTTATCTGGTGGTGCTCACTTGACATCACACAGATGAATAGTAACCAAACAAATGTCTTGATGTGATTTGATTGGACGTAAATTTTCCTTTCTGCATGTGACTCGTGGATTTAACGCATTTAATGAAATTTAACACGTGATCTCAGGGTCGGATTGAGTGGTTTCAAGTTCACCCTCTTTTCCCCCCGATATGCAGCCAGTGGCTCCACGTGATCTCGAGACGAAACCATGGTATTCTTATCGGCCCGCTTTAAAAAAGTTAACCTCTGTGCTAGTTCTCGGCTCGATATGCTCCACGACTATTGATAATAGCATCCATGATCTATGACCCATCGAGTCCCATCAACTTCATATTTCCACTATAATTATCCCCATCCACTATATGTGGCCCCATCCTCTAGTTTATCGCACCTCTACACCGAATTAGCTTCTTGCCAAGTCTCGAGATTGGGATTCCATATAAAAATTGTTATAGTGATAACATATTGTATGGAATTGTTGTTTGGTGTTTGATCCCATGTTGGAGAAGGTAACTTTCAAATTCATTAGATGTATATTCTCTTCCATTATCAATGTGAAGAGAGCCAATATGAGACAGAGCTTCGTTTTGAATCCATACATGAAAATTTTTAAATGTTTCAAAATCTTGTGACTTGTCTCTTAGCAAATACACCCAACACATCCTATCGTAATCATCAATAAAGGACATTATATATGTATTTCCATTTTCAGAAAGAACGTGCATAGGCCCACATATATCATAATGAATTATTTCAAGTCTTCTACATGTTCTCGAGGTAGAATCATGGAAATGTTGTTTGTTATGCTTTCCAAGAATAAAAGCATCACATTGTTTTAGTTTTCTAGGAATGGTAGGAAGACCAGAAATACCATTCTTTCTCATTAAATGAAGACTGTCATAATTGATATGACCAAATATAGCATGCCACAAGAGAATACATGACAATATACCTTCACCATGATCATAGATGTATGCAAAATTGTGTGTATGTGAAGATGTCCCATTCAACTTCAACAATCTTCCATCTTCCATTTTGGTCATAACAAGCATTTTATCAGAATCCTTTCATACTTCAAATTTCCCAATCATCATGTGAACAAAGTGTCCTTGCTGTTGGATGAGAAAAAGGGACAACAAGCTCCTTTTCATCTCAGGAAGATAGAGTACATTTTGTAGAAGAAAATCTAGGATTCCAGACACCTTGAGTCTAATGGTGACCATCCTTGAGGGTTTGAGGTTGGAATTTTATGGAAAATACACTATGCCATCTATATTTTCATTGAAGTCTTCAAAAAAATATATTTTGAATGTCATATGAGAGGTTGTTTCTATTTCAAGAAGATGTGTGTCTTTCCAAGGACCACATATAGTAATAAACAAATCTTATGTTACTCCTATATTGTAGTGACCAAAAATGTAATGGGAAGATTCAAGTGAATTAACTTTTGTTGGTTCTATAGGTTTAATTTTTTTCACTTTCTTCTGTCTATCAACCCTCGCCAAATCACACTCTTCTCCTCCCACTCACTTGGAAACTTTACATCTTGTTTTGTCAAAAATATAAAGGTCTACATTACCATTACAAGTCACTGTAACATCCCGCTCTGGCACACTGAGAACACTTATTATTTGAGGACACTTGCTCGCAAGTGATCTGGACTTTTATGATGTTAGACCATTTATACTTGATTATGATGCGATTGACAGATGACATGATGTGTTACTATGGGATGTAGACAGGTGCTATTGACTCAGTTTTATTGAGTGTGCATGGTTTTTGACCTTGAGGATGCAGAGGCA
Source organism: Picea sitchensis (assembly GCA_010110895.2). Lineage (NCBI taxonomy): Eukaryota > Viridiplantae > Streptophyta > Pinopsida > Pinales > Pinaceae > Picea > Picea sitchensis. The sequence continues at coordinate 11,017 of SNQJ01S0280986.1, forward strand.
TCGGTAGAACCCCCTTGGACTTCGGACTGAGTCAGGGAGTGTGCTTTTGGGTGATATGTTTACTATGATGTTTCATTCGATTTGATGATTTTTTGTTGAAATTTATGACATGATTATTGTTGATGCAGGCTAACGATAGCTTGCCGACCAGACTCACATATGGAGTAAAGGGGCCACACACGATTTGCAG
>SNQJ01S0280988.1:0-11070 GCA_010110895.2 Picea sitchensis
TCTAGGGCAAAAAACCCTAACATAATCTCTACCGTTAGATCTGCGACCTTATAATGAACGGTCCAGATTTAAATACATACCTGCGTGGAAGAGTGTACATACTTCTGGGGTGTAAATACTTCATGGGGTATAAACACGGCTGAAAGCAAGGACCGCTGAATCAAAAAGATAATCAGGCTCCACAACCAACAACTTGTACAAACTTTTCCAAGTCTTCTCGGAATACCCCATTCATTAAACTCATGAATACACCAGGGGCATTTGTCAACCAAACGGTAATACAATAAATTCTTAATATCCAAATATTAGCTTAAACACTGTTTTAGGAATGTCTTCCTCCTTGATTTGTAATTGATGATATCCCAACCTCAAATCAATCTTTGAAAACACTGTCTCCCCATTCATTTGATCAAATAAGTTATCAATTCTTGGTAGCGGGTATTGATTCTTGATCATGGCTTTGTTTAATTGATGATAGTCAATGAAAATCCTCCATGATCCGTCCTTCTTTCTTACAAAAATTAATAGTGCACACCATGGTGATACACTTGGAAATATAATTCCCAAATCTAATAACTCTTTCAATTTCAACTTTAACTCTTGTAATTCAGGTGTTGACATCCGATATGATGTTCTAATAATTGGTTATGTTCCAGGTTTTAGATCTATAGTAAATTCCAATTCTCTTTTTGGTGGTACACCTAGTAGTTCCTAAGGAAAAACATCAACAACTCCGATACGACCGGAAATTCTTCCAATCTTTCTATGTCACCCGTTTCGTTAAGAGATAAAATGGAATAAAGCTTACATCCTGTTATCACTGTAGTAATTTCCAAACAAGATCCAAGTCTCGGGAATTTAGCAAGATCTATATCATCATAGAAGTTTGATAGTTTGGAGAATTGATAATTTAGAGGACTGGGACATGTTTGGCGGTGTATAGACAAATATAGAGGATGCACAAAAGGTATAACTCGATAGACCGTCAATTATAAAACGACCCAAATCAATGGCTGGAGCCCATATCGGGCGGTAAAATTGCACGAGACTTAATCATATAAAGGAGGATCGGGGAAACCATTATGGATTTTAAAATGGATGCGCATCGCCTCCAGAGATACGTCGGGGTGAAAGGCGGGTTACCTGAAACCACTTTCACCAAATCCCTGATGTCACATGTCCCTATACATCAAATCAAACACTCATGGGGTGTCGGTGGCGGCTGGTCGAAATCACCCCATTTCAATCGTTCGATACTTCACAACCGTATAATGTCAAGTGAATGCTTCCATATAACGAACTTGAAAGATAACCATTTGAAATGAATTGTCCAAGCGTGGTAAATCAACGTACCTGTCAATGAATCTGTCAGCAATTCATGATTGGAGCTTTATAATTACCGATTCTCAAGTAAGAAGGCATCATTTCATCCATAAGAGAAGTAATCTCCAATTCGCTCAACTCTCTGATTTTTGTAAGAATGTTCCGGTGTCCCAAAAATTTGGATACATAGACCAAGCTATATCTGGTGAAACCGGTCATTCAAGCAACATGGCAGATTTACCTACAAGCAGGAAGGAAAGGGTAATTGCATATATATTGGCAACTAAATTCCAGACAGAACCTGCTACAGACTCAGGATTGGAAGTCAAGATAAATCCCATCATGAGGGACCTAATTACCATCAGGCCAGTTGCGAAAAAGAAACAAAACAAACGACAAAGGACAAAGAACATGCCCAAAACGACTGAAAGCATTGGGGAGAATCAACCGTCTTGGTTGGTAACTCTGAAAAAGGAAATCGTTGAACTGAAATAAATTCTCAGACTAGAATAAATACATCTCATCATGTTTTGGATAAATGGAGGTCAAAGAAAGGGAGAGGGGCCTAGATACAATAGACCTACTCATAACGACCCTGTTTATATAGGATAACTGTTATCATAAGTCATTCCTTTTTGTAACTTATCCCTAATTTTAGAATTAAGGGAAGTTTGAACGTTTTAACTTCCAAAAATATTTCCCTATATATATTACCTCGAGGATATAGAAAGGATGGGAAAAGAGGAGCATGCCCTCTGTGCAGGAATACCTTTGTAAATTTTGGAGCTAGAATGAATATATAAATGCAGAAGTAGATTGCAGACAGTTTATGAAAAGATTCTAACTGGCGGTGATATGAGTCTTGTCTCCCCTTCTCAGTATGTGTTTCCTGTGATTTTTTATTCCATATACATTTTTCTTCCATTTAAATTGGAGAGTTTAAAAGCCCATAATTCATCATTTGATTCTCTTGGCTTAGCGATTTAGACTATGTTTATCTCTTTTGAACCAATTCAAAATTCATTCCAATAATGATCTGATATAGTTATGTGTTTCCTTTTCCTCTGATGCCATGCAAAATTTTAAGATATAAAATCAAACTCACTACCTAATTTAGCCTTTTCCTCTTAATAGTTTGTATATTTCACAATGTATTGTTTGTTCTAGATTCCATAGCCCAAATGTCATCTCCCTTCCTCCAGTCATTTTATTAAAGACCCCCAAAACAAACCAAATCTAGCCACCAATTTCCAAAGAAGCATCAAGTGACACAAGAGATCCCTCTCTGAGTTGAGAAGGCTAGTGTCTCATCTCTAAAGCTAGTTGAAACAATTACCTCTGTCGTTTGTCTATTTAGCCGGACAAAATTTACAGAGTGCTAACATTCTGGTGTCGTTGCCAGGGACGGAATTAAAATTTTTTCCCTGGGAAGAAGGACATGGTTGAGTTCTAAGGTCTAAGAGTAGTAGACACTTAGGCACATATTGGTTGTATTCCTTCTTTGGTGACTCCACACATTAAAAAATTAGTTTGAAGGTGATTCCACTGGTAGAAGAATCCATAAATTTGAATTTTCAATGGTGACTCCACTCTCAATGCATAATCCATCTTCCAAAACATTATTGGCGACTCCACTCAAGTTTCAAATGTAATTCAAAAACTCCACTAAGAAATGAGATCCCTTGACAGAGGTATGAAAAGACATTATGGAAGAAAACAAGTACTTAAAATTGGATTTTTTCCAAGGAATTTTATTGTTTGTTATAGGTTGCCTCTGCTTTTTCCTTGAACATGCCAAACACATTTTTATTTTCCTGCTGCATTCTAATGATGATCATGAAAAACTTGCAATCATTTATCCTCCTCTTAAAGTTGCACATGCATACCCCCACCGTATCGATGATTTTGATAAGATTTTTACAGCTGGGCCATGTGATGACCATGACCAAGTCAATGAACCCCATAAAGCTAAGGCCAATGTCTCTCCCCCTGTTCCTAGTCCAACGTCCTCCAGATCCCAACACAGATACATACTCCTGAAACTACCCCAAGTCCTCCATGATTTCCCTCCAAATCACCATGGATATCTACTCGTGTTTGATGGAGAAACTAATGTCATCTCAGCTGAAAAGCACATCCAAGGGTTTGATCATTTTATAGATTTATTTGAAATTAACCATGATGTTGTTTGTATGAGGGATTTCTCTCAATCCTTGAAAGGGGACACCAAAGACTGGTTTAGACATTTGCAACCAGATACAATTAGCTCATGGGAGGAATTGAAGAATGTTTTTTTAAAGTTTTGGGGCAAGAAGAAATATTTGGAGCTACAACTTGCAGAGTTCTATGCCTTGAAATGAAAGAGCAATGAAGCTATCTCTATATTCAATAGAAGGTTTTCCAGTATTTACTACAAATTGCCTGAAGATATTCAACCCACTGGAGCAGCTGCCATGTTCCATTATACAACAACTCTTCATCCAGATTTGTCTTTCCTCCCGATGGAAAGAAGACCTAAGTCCTTACAACAAATGTTTAATGATGCCCAGGATATTCAACACAACATCCAGGCATGTAAACAGATCCAAAAGGAGGAGTTGGATGCTCAAAAACATGAAAGTGAATATGAACATGAAATGGTGGATTGGAATCTTAAGCATAGAATTGACAATATCGTGGGCCCTCTTGAAGTCTCAAATGCTTGTGATCATGCAAAAAATTATGTTCCACCTATTAAAAAAAGAGGTGTTGTTCTAGCTTCTGAGCCATCCCAGTATAAGCAGGGAGCTGGTCATTTTGTAGACAGTCAAGAGAATGAGTTTGCAAACCAGTTTGTTGAAGAAAAAATTAATGTTCCAAGTCTATTCTTATTAGACGACATTGCATATGATGCTGATCTACCTATATATGACAAATACAAGGATGATCGTGATATTGGAGACTCTCTTCTTCAGCAGTATAGTGAGGAGAAAAATATTAGATTGGTTGGAGATAATTCTCTACCCTTATGCTTCACTACATTCAAATTGTTGAAAGAGAATTCTCAGATCATTGTTGAGGCAAGTGAATTTTTGTTGATGCAAAGTCACACCAAGCCAACAAAACAGATTGACAAGATATTGGAACACTCTTCTCATATGCTTGATGACCCTATTCTTTGTTTTGAGGAAGACCTTGTAGATTTAGAAATATAGTCATTGGTCAAAGACAAATTTGAAGGTGAGCATGTCCAAAAACCCAAAGAGAAGGAAAAATGTACCTATGATGATATTGGAAAAAGTGAATAAGGTTTTGAATCAGGTAACAAAACCCCGCCATTATGTTTTTCCTCATTAAAACCGTTGAAATAAAATGGCATTTCAAATCAAAAAATATCCAAGCATGAAGTCGAAAGTGAAGAAAGCAACGTGCTTACAGATAAAAACTCTCTCCCCTTATGCTTTTCTTCCTTTGAATGGTTAAGAGAAAATCATGAAATTTCAGAAAAAAAAATAGGGACTTCTGACTATATTCACAGTAGCACTGTTTTACATGAAAAGGTTGTCATCATTAAAGACACCAACTACACTCACATGCATTTCACGATCATTACTTGGAAGGGTATCTCAACTCAGAATTTCAATCAGAGCTTAACCATCAGATTAAAGAAGAAGCCGATTAATAAATTTTTATCAAAGGCCTTTTCCTTTATCCTAGAACTAATGCAAATGTTCAACAATATTACCAGCAAGACAAGGTATTTCAAGGTTGCCTTTCTTCCCCTGAAAATGAAGTAGTGATCCTATTTCTGAACAACCTAGATATGGATGAAGATTTTGAAATTTCGCATATGAAAACTCCAAACAACGGGGAAACCCTAGAAGAAGAATCTTGCCCTTCTGTCTTGATTCCTGAAAGGGATTCATGCTTTCATATGATTCTAGATCCCAAGACACATTATATGGGAAAGGTTTACGATCAGAATCTACCAACAACAGTGGATTACAACGAATCAATGTCTGCACCAAATATTTTCATGTCAGATGATATTCTCCAGCCATGGTCGCTTTATGACTCAAGAAATCCCTACTACCAGACTTCCCAACAAATCTGTCAGGTTTTTAGAAGTCAACGAGTTGAATCACCTGAAAACAAAAATACAATGGAAGGAGTGAAACACGATGATTGTTTTACACATATTTTAGAAGATCCATTTGCAATCATATTGGAAGAAATGAACAATACAAATGTCTTTAATTTTTTGAGATTTGGATTTATGGGTAAATTGTTGAATGAATTAGCAGTAAGATGGATCTATAGTAAGCTTGTGCAAAATATACAAACAATAGATAAAACGCTTGCGTGGTTGCATTGGCATTTTGATTTCACTTGATTGAATATTCATTTCATCATTTTAGGGTAGGTAGGAACATACGAATAATCTTGTTGGACAAGCATTTTTTAGTTTATATTTCCAGTATTGTGTACAATCAGTTTCAACAATATATTCAGTGTTCAGTATCCAGTTGAGAGAAACGTGCAGAGTTTAGACTTCAACAGACACTAGTGATATGGTAGGAGTAGGGTACATGCATATGTTTTGGGATCATCCCAATGGATCAGGCACCGGGTCTACAAGTTCTTTGCTACCTCACAGGGAGGATAGCATCCCCAGTTGGAGCCTATGTTATCACTGTAACAATTTTCAGACAAGATCCAAGACTTGGGAATTTAGCAAGAGCTATATCATCGCGGAAGTTTGATAGTTTGGAGAATTGATAATTTAGAGGACCGGGACATGTCTGGCGATGTATAGACAAATATAGCGGATGCATAAAAGGTATAACTCGACAGAACGTCAATTATAAAACAACCCAGATCAATGACTGGAGTCCATATCGGGTGGTAAACTTGCACGAGACTTAACCATATAAATTCGGATTGGGGAAACCATTGTGGTTTTTAAAATGGACGCCTGTCACCTCCAAAGATACGGCGGGGTGAAAGGCAGGTTGCCTGAAACCACTTTCGCCAAAGCTCCGATGTCACATGTCCCTATACATCAAATCAAAAACTCATGGGGTGTCGGTGGCGACTGGTGGAAATCACCCCGTTTCACTCGTTCGGTAATTCACAACCATATAATGTTAGGTGAACGCCACCATATAACGAACTCAAAAGCTAATCATTTGAAATGGATTGGCCAAGCGTGGTAAATCAATGTACTTGTCAGTGAATCTATCAACAATTCATGATTGGAACTCTATAATTACCGATTCTCAAGTAAGAAGGCATCATTTCATCCATAAGTGAAGTAATCTCCAATTCGCTCAACTCTTTGATTTTTGTAAGAACGTTTCGGTGTCCCAGAAATTTGGATACATGGACCAAGATATATCTGGTGAAACCGGTCATTCAAGCAACATGGAAGATTTACCTACGAGTAGGAAGGAAAGGGTAATTGCATGTATATTGGCAACCAAATTCCAGACATAACCTGCTACAGAGTCAGGATTGGAAGTCAAGATAAATCCCATCACGAGGGACCTAATTATCAACAGCCTAGCTACGAAAAAGAAACGAAGAAAACGACAGAGGACAAAGAACATGCCTAAAACGATTGAAAGCATTGGGGAGAATCAACTGGCTTGGTTGGTCACTCTGAAAAAGGAAATCGCTGAACTAAAATAAATTCTTAGACTGGAATAAATACATCTCAGCATGTTTTGGACAGATGGAGGTCGAAGAAAGGGAGAGGGGCCCAGATACGACAAACCTGCTCATAACGACCCCGTTTATATAGGATAACTGTTATCATAAATCATTCCTTTTTGTAACTTATCCCTAATTTTAGAATTAAGGGAAGTCTGAACATTTTAAATTCCAAAAAAATTTCTCTATATATATTATCTCGAGGATACAGAAAGGATGGAAAAAGAGGAGCCCGCCCTCTGTGCAGGAAGACCTTTGTAAATTTTGGAGCTAGAATGAATATATAAATGCAGAAGCGGATTGTGGACCGTTTATGAAAAGATACTAACTGGCGGTGATATGAGTCTTGTCTCACCTTCTCAGTATGTGTTTCCTATGATTTTTTATTCCATATACATTTTTCTTTCGTTTAAATTGGAGAGTTTAAAAGCCCATAATTCATCATTTGATTCTCTTGGCTTAGTGATTTAGACTATGTTTATCTCTTCTGAACTAATTCAAAATTCATTCCAATAATGCTCTGATATAGTTATTTGTTTCATTTTCCTTTGATGCCATGCAACATTTTAAGATATAAACTCAAACTCACTATCTGATTTAGCCTTTTCCTCTTAATAGTTCACAGATTTGACAATGTATTGTTTGTTCTAGACTCCATAGCCCAAATGTCATCTCCCTTCCTCCAATCATTTTATTAAAGACCCCCAAAACAAACCAAATCTAGCCACCGTTTTCCAAAGAAGCATCAAGTGACACGAGAGAGCACTCTTTGAGTTGAGCAGGCTAGTGTCTCAGCTCTAAAGATGGTTGAAACAGTTACCTTTGTCATTTGTCTATTCAACCGGACAAAATTTATAGAGTGCTAACACACCCCTTGCACATATTTTTCTTTAATTGTAGGGAAGTAATAAATCTTAAAGATACTCAGTTTCTACTGCAATTACTCTATTCTGTCCCACACCATCAATTAAGCTTAATCTTTTCATCTTATAGTTAAGTATCGCGTCGTGCGATTATAACCAATTCATTCCAATCACAATGTCGTAGGATCCTAAGGTTGTGACAATTTTTTTTACATTTGCATAGAATTCACCCATATTAATGTTACAATCCTTAACCTTTCCTCCAACTTTTTGCTTAGCTCCAGATGCCAATTCTACATATCTAAGCTCATCTTGTTCAACTGCCTTCACCTTAATTATTTTGAGTGTAGCACTAGAAATGAAACTCTAAGTAGGTTTTGGATCTATAAAAATACTAAACTATTGATATTCTATCATACCTGAAATCTTTAGCATTGTAGATTGATGCTCGGCCTGGCGGTTATTCACTGCTGCATGAATTCTATGGGCCTTGCCCAAATTTCTTACCGTAGTTTTTCCTACAGATCCAACAACTCTTGCCTTCTCTATAGGAAAATCTTTGTGATAGTGGGGTTCTCCACAAGTCCAACATCTGGTCTTAGGGTCAATGCTCCTAGTTCCACAGGAAGAATATGCTGGTCTAGGGTTCTGAGGTCCTGATCTGTTTTGCAAAAAATATCTATATTGTTGTTGCTGTTGAGGTCGATGCAGATGCTGATGTGGTGTTGATCTATATGCAATCCTCTGGTTGGTATCCTGTCTACGCGGTGTAGAAAATATAGGTTTTCTTGGTGTATGAAGGTGTCCACATGTCTATCTAAATGGTGTCTACTGTTGTGACACTCTATGTGGAGTGTGTCCTATCTACCTGGAAGGATTCCTATTCTGATCTCCACTGTTCAATTTCTCCTCAACAATAATGTTTTTTTGTACTGCATCGTGTAAAGTCTGAGGCATCAGGATCCTCACCTTAGCACGAATGTTGTAGTTGAGACCAAAAAACAACTTATTCACCTTTAATTTTTTATTGTTCAGGTGTAGATCATATCTGATAAACTCGATAAATCTAGCCTCATATTCAGGTACTGTATGATTTCCTTGTCGTAAAGCGTTGAATTCATTGAGCTGGAACTCAATGAACTCATCAGATACGTACCTCTCTTGGAATCGCTCCTCTAACAATTCCCAAGACACGTCTTCAATGGCCATATTCATCTATGGTAATAGTGTCTTCCACCAAAGAAACACATTCCCTTTCATCTAGAATACCACCATGTGAACCTTCATGTTAGAGGTATAATCACACAATGCAATTTTCCTACCAAAAAAAACCATTTAATAAAACAGCTGAACAATGTTGTTTATATTTAATAAGAAATACTATATGATAAAGAATATTACTTTTCTAACAAATGTGATTTGTAATTTATCATATTATGTTTCAAGTTTTAATATAAGAATTTTAAAGGAAACGGTTCATAAAAATTTTAAATTTTAACAACTTCCTTATCCATTTTCACTCTTTCCACAAAGAATGTTAACGATTATAAAACTAGCTCAGGTGCATAAAATGTGTCTGATGAACGCTGATAGGTGCTTATAGCGAGTAACCTTAGGGGTCCTTGGAGTTACTGAGCGACCATTATCTATGTGGTTGTATTAATCTAAACAGATAGAACAATTATTCTAAAATCTTCGGTTTAAATAATAAACAAAAAAACAGTTGTATCCATATTCATGAGCCATTATTATCTCATGTTGTTTCCCTTGGCAAGATGTCACTCTCGTTGCAATCAATAGGTATACATAATCTATGCATGTTTATGGTTTTATTAAGTGTTGAATTGGATAAGCTAAATGATTATCATGAAGTATTTTGACAGTGAATTATAGTTTAAATGTTTAGTTATTCATTTGGATGTTTTTTAAAATTATCAACCCGATTTTCCCAAAAGTTATGCGATTAAACATGGATTCTTGAGACGATTAATAAATATGCACATCTAACATTTTTGGTGATTTTCATGATTCATTGTTCTTCTTTAGAAATCTTAAAGTCTTTGTACAATTTGCAAGGCAAGGTCGTGGACAGAGAACCTATCATTCAATGAGCGGCCAATGATGACACATTCACATGTATTCTCTAACCCTAACTCTAAAACCCTAACCCTAATACGAATAACAGTTATCTCTAAAACCCTTACCCTCATACGAATACAATAACCCTAAGCCCCTCCCTCGTTTTATCTCCAAGACTGTAAGACTTGAATTCATTGTTCTTGTACTTCACCTCCATTAATAGAACACCATCAATCTCATCAAATTAATCAATTAATTTTGCTTGTGACCTACCTCTGTCGTCTCACGTTCCTGTTCCCGCAGACGTACGACATTTATCAGCTGCAACGAGATGCTTAAAACCTAAATACCTAAAAACTTAAAACCTAATGCTTAAAGATTAAACACCTAAAAACTTAATACTCATGCTTAAAGAATATATATGACACTAAAAACTTAAAACAAAAATTCTCAGATCTATGGGTAAAATTAAGCTCGATATGATCTCGATCTGCAACTACATAGAAACTAAATGACCAATGTTTTCTTATTTACATAAATTTGAGGTTGTGGACATGGCAGAAACTCTCGCCAATTGAAAAGGAAATGACTAGAGAGTCACGCATATATGGAAAAAATGTCACGCATAACATGCTAGGAAGATAAAAACCATTAGATACGCGAGGAAGAAACCTGCAGAGGGTATCAAAAAGTCAGAATAGATGGAAATGAGGCGATATGAAGATAAAAACCATTAGATATGCTAGGGAAGAAACCTGCAGAGGGTATCAACAAGTCAGAATAAATGGAAAGGAGGTGCTCCACGCACTCCAATAAATGTTGGTTTACAAGCGTTTAAGGTGAAACGCTCTAGTAAATGTCAAGCACTACAATAAATGTGAAGCAGTCCAACATTTGATTTACGAACGTTTAAGGTGATGCACCACACTCATTGTGAAGATCCATGTATCCCACCAAACCTACAACTAGCTGGTAAATAAGGTGAAGCATTCCATTCACCCACAAAGCTCCACTTACCTCAACAGTAAAAAGGCAGTAAAAAAACCAAAACCTAAACCTTTCACGTGACAATGAAAAGCTTGCATAGATCTTGATACTGGTTAATCATGTAAAC
>SNQJ01S0280990.1:0-11206 GCA_010110895.2 Picea sitchensis
ACTAACCTCACTGTGAACCCTACAGATCTAATCCTCAGTCCTGTTGTAGGAGGATCTGGAATACCTCCCTCACCACCTCCATCATCCCCTTCTTCTTCGGGAGAAGATTCCTCTGACGAAGGCAGTTCCCCTTCTCAGCCTTCCACACCGACCACACCAATGGCCAACTAGAACAATCCTACTAGACCTTGGCTCGACCATGATGCGGTAGCCATACCTGGAGATCAACATCCCTTACCCAAACATCCGGAGAAGTGGCTTCCCAAGTTTGACCCTGACTCTAAACAGATCGCAGAAGATCACATTAAAAAGTTTATGTTAGCCATAAGACTCCGCAATGTCGAGCATGAAGACGTAGTCTGTAGGTTTTTCCCCTACACTTTTGAGGGCAATGCATCTACATGGTACTTTACCCAGCAACCCCATACCATTGCGTCTTGGGAGAAATTCGAATCATGCTTTTTGGAAAAATTCGGAGACGATAAACCTACGGAAGTCCTAGTCACGGACCTTTCTAACTTAAGAATGAACCTGAAAGAGAAAGTCAAAGACTTTAATCAAAGATTCTTAACATTTAAGAACCGAATCCCTACGGATTCGATGCCTACCGAGAATCTTACCATAGCATACTATACTAAAGCCTTGCACCAAAGTATAGCCATTTGGGTTAAACGATCTAAGAAAGCCACGTTGTTAGAGGCCTTCGAGGAGGCCAGCCAGATTGAAAAGGACATACTTAGTCTAAAATACTTTACTAGCAACGAAACAGAAACTAGTTCATCTTCCAAAAAGAAGATCGAAATCCTCCCTAGACCTACTCAAAGTAAAACACAACATGATAGCTCTGATTTAGAAAACTTAACTAAAGTCATTCAAAAACTGTCAAATCAAGTTATAGATTTGAAAAGGACGACCGAAGAAGCTTCGTCGAGTAAAGGGCCTTACAAGCCCCCGTTCAGGAAGCCTTTCCCAACCAACCGACCTAATCCAAATATTGAAGGCCTTAATCTATAAAGTCTGCAATACGCCCTTCAAACAATTCTAGAAGCCCACGATAAATTGATGCCTCCTGAGATTCCTGAGGAGGTAGTTGAACAAGAGACAGTTCAAGAAGAAGAGTCTTCTCCAAATATTTTTGGACACTTCTCAGATAGCATCTTTCAAGCTAACTTCGAGACAGTACATCCCTATAATACTAGGAGTAAGACAACAAACAAACCTTCTTCCGAAAACACTGCAACTTCGCCTCCAAAGCAATCTAAACCAGCTGAGACTAAACAGAGTCATGTAAACCCCAACTTAGATTATGATTTAGTTGAAGATCTTAAAAAGTTAAGGGCTAACATTTCTGTTTATGAGTTATTGAAATTTCCATTCCTGCTACAAAAAATGTTACAAAATATCGCAGAGAATGATAAAAATGGCAATTCAAGCAGTAACAAGGTTGTTCTGAACAAAGTTCCTCAGAAGACTTCCACTAAAAATAATCCTGATCTTCAAGACAAAGGAAGCCTTCCTGTAAATAATGTAAATAATGTAGATAAAGTAGCTTTAGAAACTGTGAGTAAAAAGCCACAAACTACCACCTTTAGTACTCGCAGAAATGTACCTCCATTTTTGTTAACTTTCAAAATCTTTAATAGAAACGTGCACAATTGTATGGTAGACTCAAGAGCGTCATCCAATGTGATGCCATGGTCTACGTGTCAGAAGATTAATGTTGAAGTTGAACCATCCACTTTAAAAATCATCCAGCTTAATCGAACTAATGTTAAAGTTGTAGGCGAATTAAGGAATGTGCTTATAAGATTATCGTCTAACCCCAAATTTCATCAAGTCATTGATATTATTGTTGTGGATATTCCAGAAGTGTATGGTCTGTTTTTAAGAAGGGACTGGTCGGAGCAGCTACATGGCTATTTCGCGACAGATTGGTCTCACCTATGGCTTCCAGAGAATGGAAATCCCAACAAGATCAAGGTAAATCGTGAATGCTACCTTAAGTTCACGGTCACAGATTTGAACGATCCCAACGAACCATTTACACCCTCTGCCGATTCACCTGAGATACAAGGGATGGATACTTTTTTCGGAAATTTCATGGCCGAGGCTTCAACTATCACCAATCCAGAACAGCAGTCCGAGATTGTAGCATACATGCAACCAACAGATTCTACACAACGGTCTCATGCACCCGATAAAAATCAGGTTTGGTCTCTCTATTTTGACGGGTCAAAGTCCAAAGAAGGAGCTGGTGCAGGCTACGTTATTATCGATCCGGCAGGTAACAAAACATTGATTGCATGTAGGTTAGAATTTGAATGTACTAATAACACAACAGGATATGAGGCTTTATTACAAGGTCTCAACAAAGCTTTAGACATGAACATTCAAAATCTGGCCGTTTTCGGCGATTCCGAAATCGTGGTTAGACAGGTAAGAGATTCTATACACTGTCTATCTCCGCATCTTAAAAGCTACCAATCTGAAGTATGGAATTTAATGAATAAGTTTTCTTCTTTCAATATAAGTTCTATTCCTGGATTGAATAATTCTGAAGCATATCTATTAACTAACGTAGCTTCTAAACTCTTTCCTGCAAAAGGCTTGTCCCCAGATGCATTCTCCGTCGAACTGTTGTTCATGCTATCCGTTCTTGACAACATCACGAACTGGAGAGTCTTCGACGACGACCAACAGATTATTAGGTTCCTGCATATGGAAGAAACTTTTTAAGGCGCGGTGATCGACGAATGCACTCACGACGACAATTTGCGTGATTTCACGGTAATACCAGATCCGAGAACTCCTGAATCTTCATCGGACATGGTAAATTCGATCCCTAAATCTGTAGTTAGATTAGAGAAATTTTACGATCTTCAAGATAAATTCAAAAAATCGGTCAATTGTAAAACCAATAGTTCCTCATTATCATATGAAAAAGTAAACTTAGGAACTAAGGACAACCCGCAGTGCATTAATCTAGGGGTTGGGTGTTCTGAACAAGAAAAAGCTGCATTTATTAAATTGTTCAAAGAATTTAAAGATGTCTTTGCATGAACGTATGATGACCTTAAAACTTTCGACTCTAACGTCATACAACATGTCATTCCTATGAAACCCCAAGCCTCACCCTTTCAACAAAAATTAAGGAAAATGCACCCTAAGCTCGAACTGACTGTTAAAAAAGAATTGAATAAACTCCTAAATGCTAAGATAATTTTCCTTGTTAGGCACACTCAATGGGTTTCTAACCTTGTCCCTGTTCGGAAGAAAAGTGGGGAAATTCGACTATGCATCGATTTCCGAAACCTTAATAGAGCGTCTAATAAAGACAACTACCCTGTCCCGCCTATGGAACAGATCCTTCAACAGGTATCTGGTTCTGAGAGGCTATCCTTAATGGATGGTTTTTTGGGGTACAACCAAGTCCTAATGTCTCCTCCAGACCAACTTAAAACTACCTTCCACACCCCATGGGGCACCTATGCTTACAGGAAAATGCCCTTTGGATTGATTAATGCCGGTGCCACTTTCCAGAGAGTGATGGACATCGCTTTCCGAGGCTTAATCAATCAGTTCGTCGTAGTTTACTTAGATGATGTGACTGTATTTTCTAAAAACAAAACCGATCATCTAGCTCATTTACGAGTTGTTCTACATCGATTTCGTAAATATGACATTTCCTTGAATCCTAAAAAATCCATCTTCACAATAGAACAAGGTAAACTCTTAGGATTTATTGTGTCAAGCAAAGGGATGGTTATCGACCCCGAAAGGACTCAAGTCATCTCGAAACTTCCCCCTCCTACTTCCAAAAAGTCTATGCAGTCTTTCTTAGGCCAGATAAACTTCGTTAGGAGATTCGTCCCCAGTTTCTCCAAAATGGCCAGACCTTTACAGAATCTAATTAAGAAAGACGCCCAATATCATTGGGGACCCTTAGAAAATCAAGCTTTTAATGCAATAAAGAAGGCCATAATAGACACTCCTTCTTTCATGAGCCCCGACTTTTCGTAAGACTTTACGCTCTACACTTTTGCTTCTGACCGTTCCTACGCCGCCGTCCTAACTCAAAAGAACACTGAAAATAATGAAGTTCCCATTGCCTTTATGAGCTCTGTTTTCAAAGGCGCTGAACTTAATTACCCAGCAGTAGATCAACAAGCCTACACTGTTTTCAAAGCAGTCAAACACTTCCGGTATTATCTTTTGAAATCCAGGACGAAAGTTATTGTCCCTTATCCAGCCGTCAGGAACCTGTTAGTGCAGAAAGAACTAGGTGAAAAGAGGGCTAACTGGGTCACCTCCTTGTAGGAGTACGACATAGAAATTACCCCATCTCAAATAGTGAGAGGCCAAGGATTATGCAAGTTAGTTGCTGATTCAGCAGAAGGACAACAAAAAGAAAACGATGTGTCAAACCTAGGACAACACAATCAAAATACAATCTGCTGTGCACAAAACTCTGTCAGTCCCTGGTATGACGATATAAAATTCTGCCTTGAACATGGGTCAGCCCCCCGTCACCTGGATCCCGCTAAAAGAAGAGCATTGAGATTAAATTCTGCCTCCTTTCATTTGGTTAACGGTATTCTGTTTCGTCAAAATTTTGATGGCATACTGATGCGTTGTCTTGAGAAAGACAAAGCAGAAAAAGTCTTACTAGAGTTGCATGCAGGAGAAGCTGGTGTTCATTTTGGTGGTGACACCACTGCTCATAAGGTTTTGAGAGCCGGTTATTACACCCACTCTTTTTAGAGACGCCCATGCCTTGTGTCGTAAGTGCACTATTTGTCAGAAAGCGTCAGGGCGGTTACAGAAACCAGCCTTTCCTTTGCAGCCCGTTTCAGTAGACTCTCCTTTTCAGTAGTGGGGCCTTGATATCATAGGTCCAATCAACCCTCCATCCTCTCAGCAACATAAGTTTATCATAACAACCACATATTACTTCACCAGGTGGTCTGAAGCTGCCGCATTAAGAACTGTGAATACCAGTCAGGTAATTGCCTTTTTAAATTTGAATATTATCACTCGTTTTGGTATCCCTGACTGTTTAGTATTCGATAACGCTTCTTACTTTTTGTCTCTTGAAATGAGCGAGTTCTCTTTAGAAAAAGGAATTAAATTGAAGTATTATGCTAGCTATTACCCCCAAGGCAACAGATTGACAGAATCAACAAATAAGAACTTGATTAAAATCATCAAGAGAACGGTCGTTGAAAATCACAAAAATTGGCATAATGCACTGTTAAACGCGATTTGGGCTGATAGGGTAACACCAAAAACTGTTGTAGGTAACTCCCCCTTTTTTCTCGTTTATGGCAGAGAAGCAATTATGCCACTACATATTCTTCTCCGTTCACTATAGTTATCACAGAAAATTCAAGAAGAAGATTGTCCCCCTTTGGAAAATCGAATTAATGCCTTAATAAAGCTAGAAGAGGTAAGAGCCCAAGCTAAACGTAAATTAGATCAGCATCAACTAGTAGTCAAAAGCTGGTTCGATTCTAACTCTGCCTCTAATAGAAACTTTGAAGTAGGTGACCTCATTTTGAAATGGGACAAACCGCATGAGGGAAAGGGAGAGCACACTAAATTTCAAAACTTATGGCTTGGACCGTTTTTAGTTGCTGAGAAGTTGGGTCCTAGCTCCTTCCGATTGCAGAATCTAGAAGGGCAGCCTGACACCTATCCGGTGAATGGCTAAGCCCTGAAAATATATTTTTCTTGATGACAACTCTTTGTATACTATGTACATATTTTTCTTTTGTTTGCTTTTTCTTTGCTGTTTTGGATTTGATTTCTTCTTTGCGCTTATCAGTTTTTTTTTTTTGGAAATACACATACCTGCATGCTGAGCTATTCGGACAAAGAAAACAGAAAATTCCTTCACTGAAATGATTGCTAAAAAATTGTATAAACATCAATTATATACTTCTGAAATTTACATATGTTGGCAAAGACTCTTGTTTGAAAGAAGTTAACTGATTTCGATCTACGAGTAAAGCCTGTCGCGATCATCTATTATCTTTTTACGTTGTCCCTATTCCTTAAGGGAATGACTCAGAAGACGTCTCCCTGCCTTAGAAAGTTGGTTCTGTAAATAAACCATCACTGGATCTTAATAAAGGACAGTCCTAAAAAATTCTGCTGAGGTCTGAAAAAATATGTTAAAATATCATAATTTTCAGCGTCACGCCGCTCGACTATATATCTTTAAAAAACAAAATAAATCAATAAAAGAGCTGTGGGAAGTGCTTGTAAACCCGTCGGGATGCTGAATAGGTATGCTAGCAGCGAGTAAATTCATGCATGATGCCAAGACAACTTCGTCGGGGTACTGAACAGGCCCGCCGGCAGCGAAGCAATGTCGGGTATATGAAAATTCGTAAATATGAAACCTCTTGACCTTAAAATGTCCTTTATTCTGATCTGGAACTTTTGGGCAGGATACGGATGTCAGAGTGGGTTAAATGGAAACCCTGTCGAGGCTATGGACGCTTGCTGGTAGCAGTGGCTCTATCAACAGTATTGGAGATTTTATCTTTAATATCGGGGTTCGCTTGTCTTAAGACTGTTATCAGTTTTCATCCTTTAAACACTGTTGGAATATTTGATTAATGATAATGTTTACACGATTTTCTGGTTGTTATTTTTGAGTTAGAATTTTTCTTATGATCATAATCTGAATTTGTTCTTTTGGCAGAGATAACTACTTCTACCAGTGTGTCGCCATTGTTGGCAGCCAATTCGCATTTTTATACTATCCTTATAAGCTGCCTACACCAGTGTTTTGCAACCCTTGATTTTCACCGCATTATTTTCAATAAAACGACATTGTTATTTCGTGCATTTGCACACTTACCTTTGTTCTCGTTTTCACGAATGCAAGAGTGAAAACTTATTTTTCGAAGTCACATTAAAATCGTCACTAGATTATTTCGGTTACTCTTGTCTCTGTGTTCGTTGCGTTTCCAATTTAATTATAGTCGCACAATTGGCAAGATATCAAGATATTTACTCATTTGGCATTTTTTAATTGTTAATATGACTTCGTTTTTACAAGACTGTGATGATATTCTTATGATCAAGTTTGTGATGCATTGGTGGTTTGATTTCTATGTTCTTTCATCAATTTCTTTTACACATTGGTTTCATGAAAACTCATTAACATTATGGATTAGACCCTTGGCGCAATCATACCATCCAACRCATATTTGATATGATMGAACCCTTGGTGTTGATTTCTAATTATTGTTTTGATTTTAAAAACYATGCAAACTCTATGCTTATACGATTTTTGGGTCGATTTACCATAGGTTTCATCAATTATTGAATGGCATGGTTTTTAATATATGCATAGTGGTTTGAACGTTATATGCGCCGTCGGCTATACTGTGGGAAGTGACTGTTTTGCATGGGCCGAAATAGCTCCACCACCTTCGCACATTCGGTCATTAATGTTTTTCTCCTATGCCGAGTCACCCCTGGTGTTTTCGGGTAAGCCTGTGAACTTTCTGTCTCTACGTATACTCTGTTCAAACCCCAACCCATGCACCCTGCTCACCGTGTGCTCCTGTCTATGGCACCGGTGGTGCGCATAGAGCCGAATGGTAGCCAAGCTTTGTTGCTATTTGATAATGCCTGTAAGGATTTAGAAAACAGTGGTTGGCTGGTGTTTATACAAAGGTTCGAGGGTTTTAACCTTTCGGTTGCCCAATAATTCACCCTCACCTTTGATGGGTGAAGAGCTAAAGTCGGTGACATACAACTCGAGCTCAATGAAGAATTCATAAGCTCTTCTACAGGATTGTCAGCCACAGGGGAAAGGTGGTTTAAAAGCTCCAAAGTCGACGAGGTGCCATGACCATTACTATTTGTATCACAAAAGGTTGTATCCTGTGATAAAGGTATGCCTATTTCTACCCTAAAACACAAGTGGCACGATCTTTTGGTAATAGTTAGTCAGTTTGTGACCTGTGAAGGTCGGTATGGCTTGGTATTTTTGTATCACCTCCGGTTATTGATGAATTTCATGGGCTATCCTTTGAATATGCCGCATTACTTCTTGCGTAGTCTTTACAATATGTCTAAGAGATTCAAGCGCGAGAAGGATGATAACAGCCTTTTTCATCACAACTTAATTAGACTCATTATTGTCCATCATTTGAGCCTTCATGGCGATAATTGGCAAGCCTTTCTATCAAGAAATGGCTTTGCTAATACAGAGTCTGCTCAAATCGATAGGGCTGTGGTTAGTGAGACTTTGGTCGGACCAGCCGTGCCACTTCATATTCTTCTACCCCCTGTCAAACCCTCAGTTTGCCCCGACTTGGACCTACCTGATGCCTTGGTTAATCCATGTGATAATGATGATATTAAAGTCGTCAAGAAGCCTTTGAGTAAGAAAGTCAAGGGTATTCCTATTGTCAACAGTAAAGGGAAGAAAAATGCTCGATTGATATCGAGACTTTCCCAAAACAAACCCAAACAGAACATCGACCAAAAGCCCATAGTGCTGAGCGAAGACTCAGACTCCGATATCGAGCATTTCCTAGTTGAAGAATACCCCTATTCTCATGGCCTATTCTCTAAGAAACCCTATGACTATGTATCTAATTTACCCCCTTGCCTAAAAAACAACCCTAACTACCCGGGAATCAAGCTGCATAATGAAACCCCTGGTGATTTAAACAAACCCTCGCCTGTGATATCAAACCCAGAGAAAACATCATGTATCCAATGTAATGTGTGGCTAGAGCGTTATTACGCCGACATTCCCCTGTTGCAATCAAAGATCAAATCGTTAGAGGAGCAAGTTACAATGCTGTCAAAAGAAAGAGACGGCTTCAGGCTAATGAGAAGAAACAAAAAACCATCGGTTCGATTTTCTTCAGGAATGTCGAAGCCGCAACAACGTTCGTCAATTCCAAATTATCGTGACCGAGTTGTTTTCAGATTGTCCAGGTATGAATTTCAATATGAATTTTGCTTTGTAAGTTTGCTTGAATTAATATAACGGATTCAGTTTTGCTTTCAAATTAGCTCTGTTCGTTTTAATACATTTGAAATGATTCTGTTATAGTTTGATCATAAAAAACGGTTATGTTATGGATCCTGTATAGTAGATTCATTTTACTAAACTCAAATGTAGCTATGATTTGGTTATGCGATTTTGTCGTGCCCAGCTTAGTATAAGTAATTGATTGGTCTTTGATTCAGTTTGGTTTGTTTTTGAATCAATTATGTTCGTCTGATTTAGGATAGTCGATTTGGTTTGATTTCGATTAGTTTTGTTGGTTCCTAATAGACTCAAAACAACCCTGTTGACTTCGATTTACCAGGAACAACTCTTTTTTGTATTGAATCAATATTATCATTTGGATTTTGATTACATTTGAACTGTGCAAAACATATATTCGCTAAAATCGTGGAGCTGTGTTGATTCATAACAATTGTGTTGAATCCAAACTGTTTCGATTCGTTCCTGTTTGATTTGATTTGCAAATGATTGTTGCGTGCCACGATTAGCATGATCGTTTGTATATGTTTGACATAGTTCTATTAATTTGAAAAACGATCCTGTGGATTTCGTTTGGATTCGACAATGATTTTGTTAATGGCTGAAGCGACATAAACTATTGTATGCATGACTTGTTTAACCGGTTACAGTTTGTGTCGATTGGAATTGGTTCATGAAAATGATTTCATTACTGTCAAATTATCTAATGCGATTCTGTTTACCCCAAAATGGTGATAACAAATTGAATAGAGTGCATGTATCTCTGTTACCATTCGGTTGACCACGATTTCGTTTGTTTCAATTTACATACAAGTTTTGATTTGAATGATTTGTTTGGTTTCTAATTAGCAATCAAATGTTTGTTTAATAGCTTGAATATGATTCTTTAGGTTTTGGATTGATTTTAAAACGATTATGTGCTCAATTTAGACCAGCTACAGAATCGCAAGATTCTGTAGCTAGTCTTAAAAATTAGATTCTTGTCAATTTTATCAATAAAATATCCTCTAATCTTGTCTATTCTTGTCCTCTTTCAGATACATACGAATTACAATGATCAATTGGGCATGTTGTAGCAGTTTAGGAGATATTTTTGTGATGTAGTTTTTATTTTAAGTTGTTAGCTTGAGTCAGAAATAGAGACTGGGATAATATCCCCAGATTTTTTGTAAATTGTTTTGATAATTCCCACAGGGATGTTTTACCCCGTGGGAGGTCTTTAAATACTTGTTATTTTTGTTAATGAGAGCCATCATCATCACTGTGGAGAGAACCAGACTATGGATTTATGATTCAGACTGAGATGAAAGTTGATGTCTTGTAACAGCTTTTGCTTTCAATATATCAAACTTTTGTCTCAAGTTTTCTGCATATCAATTTGCAATTAATTATCGACTACTTTAGCTATCATAATTCATTGCATGTTGATGTGATTTAATTTAATGTGTTATCCATATCTGAGCTCTCTTATTTAAAAATACAACAATTACTCTATTTCAATTTAATGAATACATGTTTATTTTTTTCATTAATTGAATTCTTTTGCACAAATTGTTGCACATAGATTTATCTAATTGTGATGGTTTGTAAATCGTAAAATTGTTGTTATATTTTATGTATTGTTTGTCATGTCGTTTATATTTGAAGAGCACAACTGCTTCTTGTTTACGAGAAGCTTGTGGATAATCTAGTGTGGGTTTCCTCCCTCCGAACAACTAAAATCGACTATTGGATACATGACAAACCTGAAGCGTTACTTCAGGTCAGTTTGTTATTTATTATTTGATAGTTATTTTTTTTAGTATAATATAAGTAGTTTAGATAAATCTATGTATAGTTCAAATTTGTAGTTAGAGTTATTATTTTAGTTGCTTAGCTTAGATAGTTTCTTTTTTTAGTTTATTTCTTTCTCATAAAATTATAAAATCAAAAAACAATCGTTTCGCTGTCTTAGGACATATTACAAATGATTTTTGCAGGTTTTAATTTAAATCTGTAATTTGTAAATATTGTATATTTGTAATTGACGTTGATTCTGTTGATAATTAAACATTTACTTTTATAGAATTATAGTTGTATGATTTAGGCAAGATATTGTATATATGTAGTTTAGATTTGTTTATTAGTGTTTTTTAGTTATTGTTTTTATTTAGATTAGTTTATTAGTGTAGTTTTTCATTT
>SNQJ01S0280992.1:0-11206 GCA_010110895.2 Picea sitchensis
TCTAGGATGTGGGGAAATGTCCAAAGTTATCCCTAGTACATTAACTTTATGAGATATAAAGTTAAAACTGACTTTTGAGAGTATTTCATGAAAAGGGTGACTTAAGATACTTTATATCACAATTGTTGATCTAGATGGCCCAAGATTAAATCTCATCCATTAGATCTTAGGGTCAAGCGAATTTTCATTGAGATGAACAAAAAGGAAACCTAGGTGTTACACATCAAAATGCCACACTTAAGTACCTCACCCTAAGTGTCACAAGTTTCGTAAAAGTGTCATATGCACCTTGCTAAGTGTCGCATACACCTTGACACCATGACAAAACATTTGTCACAATCCCTAGTCAATGAGGAGGAAAAATATATCATATGAAGGTAAAATATTATGTGCACATGAATTATTTATTAATATTCATAAAAAAGGAAATTAATTTAGTGTGAGAATCCACCTCACAATTAGTTTCCTAATCTCAAGGAGAGGTTGAGAATCTCATGGATGGTTGAGATATTTTCTCAAACCAAAATCCTAATTTGGTGGATCTTGAGAGATATTTCCCCCTTAAAATCCTTGATAGATACTTTCTCCCTAAAATCCTTGAGAGATATTTTCTCCCTAAAAATCTTAGAGATCCCATTTTAGTGGATCTAGTGAGTTATATTCGACATGGTGGTTAAGCCTCCAAATCCTATATAATGAGGGCTTTCCATGGTGAAGGGAGAGGAGATTCGAGGTATCAGACTTATGATGGTGGGATTCATGCAAGGGTTGGACGAGGAGAACTTGGAGGAGTTGCAACTAACATCATTCGTGGTTTGTAAGTTTTCTTTGTTCTCATTTAATATACTTCGCCTATTTCCTTCAAGTATGTGGTTTCATGTGCTTGTTTATGTTTAATTTGATTTGCATATATGAATTTTCTTTGCCTAATCCATTGGAGTAGAAGGAAGTTGTTTGTTTCTTGGTGTTCATTGCAAGTATTGATTTGCGCTAGGAATTGGATCAAGCTTGTGGATAGGAGAAAATAGGACAAATGTCGTAAACAAAGTACATCCTACTTTACCTTCTCCTCTCTTTTTCGATAAGAAAAATGGGTTTATAGGAATGGTAGTGTCCAAATAATTGTTTTTGTCTTTGTATAGGGGTCATTAATCCAAGGGAAATTCTACATGTCTGTAGGGGACTATTTTTGTAACATAAATTGGCAACTCCAATGGGGAAGGGCATTGACTTGTATTTCCTTGGATCGTCTGAGATTTTTCCCACCTTTATATATTATTTGTTGTTTGTTTTTTATCTACTTCCCTTTCTATCTTCTTCATTAAATATTTCATAGTCTTTTTCAAAGTTTTGTGATTTTTTAGCCTTTTTTTTAGTTTTTGGGAAGGGTAGCTCCCCTCTACTGTGTATACCAAAGTGTTGATCTAATATCAACACTCCCCTATAGTGTATATGAGACCATTGTAGCCCTCTTTCTCTTTGGAAAAAGGAGCGTTGATCTTATTTTTGGGGTTTTTATGCCCCTTTCTACTCACTTTTTCTCAGTCTAATCCTGAGGATCTTTTTGTTCAGAGACCTTTGAATACTCTTGACTTTGTTTGATAAGATTTGGAAATTTATCATTCATTTTTGTTTATCCTTTGAGTTTGAAAATTTTATCTTAGTTGTGGTCCCCTTGGGTTAGCATAATCCCTTGGTTCTTTTTTCCTTTTGATTTTATCTGATCTTTGTCTCGTAAAGCTTTCAGATTGTTTGATTGTTTATGATTGTTCATCAACTAAGGTTTGCAAAGGTTTCTTGGTATTGAGCCTTCTTGTCTTCATTTGAAACATCTCACTCTTCAGATGATTAGGACTCTTAAGACAACCTAGCTTGATTTATGTTTCTTGTTGCTCATCGTTTGAGGATTTTCATGAGTGTTTGTTTTCTTTCTCTTTTGCATCATTGAGTTCTTGATTGAATAGGTTATCCCCTACTTGTTTTCTTTCAGTTCTCATCACTTTGACTGCATTTTATTTGATTTATTTTTGCCTCATATTTCTTTGTCTCAAACTTAGATCTCTTTCATCTGAAAGTTAAGAAGTGAAAAGTTTTCATATATCCTTGCATAGTTAATCAAACGAAGAAATTTTTCATTCATTAGGAAGTTTTCTTTGGTTTATGTTTGGAAAAAGCCCTAGTTTTTCATATGCATTTCGGTTTTCTGAAACATTTTCTTGGTATTTTGACATTGTATTGATCCCAGAAATGGAAAGTTGCATTTTTTTGAGTGTTTGCTTGTATTAAGAAGAATACAACTCTTATTCTTCCCAAACATAGAATTCATCGAATGAAAGAACTACATATCATTATTTTACATTCTATTGGATTCAAGTCTATTACACATCATGAGTTTCATATTCGTGAACCCTTTGAGTTAAAATCAATTAAAATCAACCACGCACTAATAAAATCAACTTGAATATTTTTGGTTTTTAGCACACCAAAAGTAGCTTAGGATTAGGGTCTTTGAACCAGAGAAGTGAGTAAATTGTCCAAGACTACTAAACAAACTGTAGAACACTAAAGAGCGTATAAATCCAAATTTCATATAAGCATAGATGGGAACCCCCTCTCACACATGAGCTAAAAATGAGGTTGCGTGCAGGAGAGCATTGAAGATTACCCCTCCAAAGCTTAACCAACCTTAGTGGATAGATCATATATTGGGGTTTTTTCTTGAGAAACCACTGGTTTCATTTGGTTTGGGTGCTTCATGAACTCTGAAACCGTTCGGGGTCCTCTAGAGTCCTATCGGTCCACTTGTATTCATTTCTCTTCAAGAGCTTCAGACTTTGATATCCTGCCCATATGTTCGGTCCCAACTATCGATTGTACCCCCCCAGAGGCTGACTGTGAGTTTGTAACCTTAGTGGCCTCTCCTAGGTACCTACAGAGGTGAATGTAGGGGGATTCGCACGGTACCTGAGGATAACATAGTATCACACTCTCATTACCCTTGGAGGGTGATCCCGCAAAACTAATGGTGGATTTCACCGATAAGGGATGTTATGCGGAGTTCAGAGTAACTACTTCTCACTTCTTCATTGGCGACTTGATATCCTGTCTTTAGAAGATCCTTAAATATGTTGTTTCTTGGTTGATTTCTTTTAGTTTTCATAGGAGTGTGTTTCATTGTCTTTCATAATCGTCCTTAGGATAAAAAAAATCACAGTATATAAGGTATGGAACTTGACACTCAAGAACCACAACATAATCTTTCTTACAAAGAAGTGATCAAAGATCACACTTCTGAAACTAGGAGTGTCGATCCTGGAAGTGGCCATCATGTTGAAAAAATGGTCCCAACCTTCGTAGAAAGCTTGACATATTTTTTGAATCCTTCGTTTACTGATCCGCTCGGATAACCACTCTTTGATCCACCATCCATGAGATACATTGATTCTTATTCTTCTTATCGATTACCGACCGGTTCCACCATTACACCATATTTTGGCATGAACCCATCGATTTTTTATTTTCCTGAACGACTTGGGAATTCATCTTTTTCCACAACTCCAGTAGTTGATATTGTTGGTGCTTATTCTTTATCAGAAACGTAAGTGACCTAGGTAACCCTAAATCAACCAATTGAGCATTAATATCCTCTTGCACATGAGTAAGGTACTATTCCTGCTTCATTTTTTCCACACATGCACGTGCCAAGTGCTTTACTTGGTCATCCCATTGGTCAAGTGGACAACAATCAAGTCATTCACACAACCACGGTTACACAAGATACTCACCCTCCATATCACACATCATAGATTATTACTCCCTACATTGGAGGTCAATCTTCAATAGGAGGCCAACCTTCAACTGGGGGGAAACCTTCAGTTGCAGGGAAACTTTTTACTGGAGGGAAACCTACATGGTTGCAACATCAACAAGCATGGGGGAAAACCACTCCTGCAAGTCCTTCTATCGTTACTACCATTGTCTTGTATCCCAGACATCCATTTCCAGGAGTTGTGAATCCTTTATGGGCTCAACCCAATCCGATCAGCATTCCTCTGCAAGGAACTATGCCCTATCGATCTGTCAACACCACGATTTTGATGCAACAGTCCCTTCAATCAAAATATATGGGAGGCCCATCAAGACAACCACATCATACCAGGGGATCAATCGGTCAACTGAAGTACATAAGAGATCCATTTTCTCAATCACAGTACATGGGTGGACAAACAAGACAACCACCTTACATAGGTGGACAACCCAGACAACCACCGTATATGGGAGGACCATCTAGTTTTATCATTTCGCCGCAACTTGGATATGATCCTACTGGTGTTCCCACACAATATGGTCATCACCAGTATCAACAAACTAATCGATAGTTATTGTTCTTGGCTACATTATATCTTCCAGATCTTTCGCGTTTAACAAATGATTATATCCTTCATGCCCCATTTTGGCCCGCCATCCCTACCAAATTATCGTCCGACATTCTGAAATTCGATGGAAAAGTTGGGGAGTATCCTAACAATCATGTTATGAATTTCCACTTATGGTATGTTGTCGTCCTAATACACACTTGCAAACGTGAGCAAATTCCAACACACTTAGTGTGTCCTTGGAGGCACAATGCCTAGGTTCACAATCCACACTTTCACCTTGACTGGAACCTCTTCCTTCTAGGCTTACTCCTAAGGAAGCCAAGGGAGGTAGAACCTAGTTACTAGATATGATTTAACATTTATGTTCTAGGAGTTGGTTTTAATTTGTTAAAGGTTTTGGGGAAAACTAAACTATGACGCTAAAACAGCAAAATGCAAGATGCACACTAACTTATGTCAAACAAACCCTTCCCTAAGTCAACTAAGACTAGTGCCTAAGGTTGGGAAAAGGGGTCAACTATGTTCAAGGAGGTTGATTACAACAGATTACAATGATCACAAAATTACAACTACTTCACAACAAAGAGATACAAGTACTTACAATAATAAATGAGAGATATTACAACAATTATACAAGAGATACATAAGATACAAATAGACAAGATTAACCAAGTGCCAAAGTGTGAGAATTAAAAGATATTCAAAAGTTAAGATCATTCACATAAGGCCAAGCATGCCCCAATAATAATTGGACTGCTTTTCAATGGCAACCACTAAAGCACTCAAGATCCAACAAGAGGATGCCTCCAAGTGGGATGCGCTATCTCTTGAGGGATCACACCATAAAGAGCATAAATTGAAAGATATAAAATACTTGAAAGATAAATGCTCAACAAAATCAACAGATTTAACACTTAGATATTTAACCACACTTGCATGAAAGATAAAAGATGTGTGTTCTTGTAATCTAGTGCTCTAAACAACCATCAGATATACCCAAGTAAAGATTGTCTAAAAGACTAAGTGGTTAGGAATTGCTTAAAGATTTACAGATTTTAATTACCCTCCTAACTAAGTGTCAAACCTTAATCCTCCTCCCCCAATTACCAAACGGCTACTGGATGCTCAAGAAGTAAGGCAGCAAGGCCCCCCCTAGCTTCACAGGTCAACCCTAAGATCCGAGTACTTCCCGGAAAGGACGCATCATGTGTGTCGTGAGACCGTCCCCGGCCTACACCTTTCGTTTTTTTCCTCAAACCCCATTTTAGATGGCAAAAATGGTGGTATTTAGGTGTCCTAGTTGGTCTAAAGTATTATTATGACTTAGGACTAAGTCTTAAAATGTGTTGTGAGTGTTTTAGATGAGTTTTAGGTGCCCAAAAACTGTGATTTATGCCCAAACCCGAAACTTTAAATGACTATGAAAGTGTGTTGTAAAATGTGAAATTGAAGCATGTAAACCACATCTAAAGCATGTAAAGAAAGATAAAAAAAGATAAATATCATTAACTTAACCATGTCATTCACCATCCATGTATGTAAACTTGAAATAAAAATGTGAAGTGAAAGACAAGAACATCTTGCCAACTATAACAAAAAATTGCTTTAGATTTAATCACTTAGCTATGTGTGTTATCCCATTAAGAGAGCATGCTAAAGATCAAGAAACTTGTTGAAAGGAAAACTAATTCCTACACCATTCACATGTCCATGAGTACCTTTGCAAACTTAAATAAAAAATGAAAGCTTGAGAGATATGTTTTCCCAAAAATAGATTGATCTAAGACATCACTACTTAGCCATAGGTATATTGTATTTAGATGTACTATTATCTAGATTGTAGTGAAACTCAAAACATGTAAATGAAACTATTCCTCAAGGCCTAAACTAAGATGAGTATATGTGTGATGTCTATCTCTAGAAAATTTTAAACATGTAAGCAAATAAAACCATCAACATATTATCATCCTAGCCATACGATATGGGGATGTCTCTCCCAAGGTGTAGGAAACTTACTTAATCAAAATTTGAAATGTATTGAAAACCACTCACAATGGCACAAGGTGGAGGGAATCCTACCAATGTTGTGCCAAAGAGGGTTGGAAAGAAAAACCAAACAATGATTATTATAACAAACTAGCCACACAACCTTGTCATAATGACAAGTGGAGAAAGAAATAAAGAATGTTGAAATAAATCTATGTCCTAGCCGAACGATTTTGGGGGGTTGGCTGAGACAATCACTCTCCCAAGGTGTAGGCAACTAACTAACTTGCAAAAAATAAATATACAATGGCTAAAATACAACAAGAGAATGCAAGCCTCAAGGGAACTTCCCGGGGGCTTGCTACAATGCTAGAAATGAATAGATAAAAGAAGAGATTCGTTACCCAACTAGTGGAGGCTCTTTGGGGACGTTGTGAGAGTGAATTTGGGCAGCATATCCCCTTGTTCCTGGTAAGAAACTGCAAAAACCATCAAGCAAATGCTTGCTAGAAATGTTGCACAACACAAAAATGTTAAGAAAATTTTATGATTTTTACGCAGAATTTTTTCACATAAAAATATCCAAATGAAATTTAAATTATATGACTTATCTAAGATGGTTATCAAACTGAAATACAAATGGAATGTGAGCATAAAATAGGACTAAGTAAAGCTATAAGTTTGAGAAGGCTTTGAGGGAAGACTCCTTCTTGAGGCTTTCCCAACAATCCCTTGAGGTAAACCTGCAAAACTCGAGACAAATTGTGAAGCATGGAAGTAGATAATGTGTATAGATAAACTAATAATCTGAAATACTTCAAATAACTATCTATCCAACATATATAAACCAGTAAGAATACTCTTTGCTAATCTACCCAAGTAAACTACTTTACTAGAGATCTACTCAACACTACACAATAAACTCAAACACCACAATATCACCTCATATGAAAGAATGCAACCAGAATACTCTTGGTGATTCAAAATCCTCCAAAGATTTATTAATCCAATGGAAGAGTGTTGCAGCAACAAGTTTCTCCCAGACTCTCAAGATCAAAATGGGATGGAATGCAAGATGGCAAGAGCAAGAGAAGTGGGGCGAAATTTCAGTAGAGTAACACTAGCTCAAAGAATGGTGAGAAATGAGTGAGGAGAGGCTATCTTTTATAGCTCAAGGAGGAAAAACGAACCCTCTTAGATGAATTCCAAGTGTTGCAACTCAGCCACAAGGTGGAAACCCAAGGGAGGGGCACACCACATGAGGGTTTTGGCATGGATTGAGGGTGTGGATGGGTGAGGTGGAGCATGGGACCAAGTGAGGGTGAGGTGGTAGGCTAGGAGGGGTGTAATACTCATGGGAGAGGCCCACAAAGCAATTAAATTTCTTTCCTAAGGTTTCATGGTGAAGGGGGGCACAAATCCCCCTAGGGGGTGTGAGGAAATGAGGGAGTGAAAGGGTGAGGGGGTGAGTAATGGTTAGGATGTGGTTTGGGTAGGTTAGGGATGACTTCTATTTCCCTTTTCCATCTTAACATTACCCTATTAACTCAATTTTACAAAATTACATTTTTTGACTTAGCAATAAAAATTGTTGTTTTGACTGACTTTGACTACGAGTGGACAAACACCTAGCTAAGTTTGTCTGACTGAGCTGAAACTTGGCCCAACGGTGTAGGGGGTGAATTTCCATTTTATTTGAGCTCAAATACCCCTATAAAAAACCCAAAGGCCCAGTTTTTACAATAATTGCTCAAAAACAATTAATTAAATAAATAATTAAAATCTCAACCTTAGGAAAATTAATTAAATTTAATTAATTAAAAAAACCTATCTAGACTCGATGAAATTCCGTGAAACTTTCTATGATGTCTTGCATGGTCATTTACATCATTCCTAAATAATAGCTACCAGAAGATGAGACCATTAGAATGCAATTCACCACTTTGGAGGAATTATTGCAGGTGTGAGGGAAAAACTCAAGGGAAATTAATAAGGTTGAAAAGCCCAATTAATAACCTAAGGATAAAAAACCCTCGGTGAAAAGAACTCTCCCAATGAAAACATCCCTAGGTAACTGACCTAACTATGATCCATGCATACCTATTACATTATTAACCCACACAGGGGTGCAGAAATTCCATTTACAAAAATTTATGTTGGAGGCATAAATTGCCCAATAGAACCAAACTGTCTTCGACATATTTGCATCTGATGATGCATATCCTCATGGAACATGGAGTTGACCCCCCATTTGAATAGGCAGTCAACATCTGGCTCCACATGGGGACGTGTGTTCGATCTTCTCACATGGGACGAAGAGCATACGAGAATCCAACATCTACCAAAGGTGCTCACCAATAACCAACATGAGCATACATATATATATAATGAAATAAAAAATGTTATAAACAACATCTACATAATGAAATAGCTAAATTACAACATTATAACTACAAAATGAATCTATGATACAAATATAATTCTAAGTACATATCAATATCATGAATGAAACAATACATAATTGAAGATACAAGGAGAACGATTAGAGATATGTTACAGAGGGTGTCCCTTTGGACACCAAGTTGCTCATCATCTGAAAAAGATTTTGAGTTGCTGCCCATTCCTTGGAATGTTGATGGGCTCACCATCCAAATGGCTGAGATGAAAAGAATCAGGCCCTGCTATTTCTCTAATCAAATATGGACCCAACCACAAGCTGTCAAATTTTCCATGTTTCCATGGATTTTCCCTACCTTTAGCCCATAGCAAAATTGTATCCCCAATCATGAAATCCCTCTGCATGGCTAACTTGTCGAAAGATTTCTTTACTTTGCTCTGATTTTTGCAATTCTGATCATAAGCCTTTCGTTTGATTTCATCTAACTCAATGACCCGATTGACCCTGTTCTAAAATGCATCCTACTCTATGGAAAAATATTCAACTGACCCATAAGTAGGAAGTCTAAGGTGTACTAGCAACCTAGCTTCCAATCCATACACCAACTCAAAAGGACTTTTTCCAGTTGTTTCTTTCTTTCTTATTCTGTCATCCCATAATGCATGTTTAATTTTACTATCCCAAGACTTCTTGTTTTCACCGACTATATTTTTAACTATGGTCATTAAGTTTTTGTTACTTAACTCTACCTGACCATTTCCTTGAGGATAGTAATCCGATGCATGTGACAATATAATACCATATTTGAAACAAAAAGATGACATCTCAACTGAACAAAAGGCCTTGGCATTATATGTCACTATCTTTGATGGGACCCCAAATCTAGTTATAATTTCGTCTTCTAGGAAATCCATCACAACCTTCTCAGTTGTTGACTTGGTAGGAATGGCTTCAACCCACTTGGTAAAGTAATTTGTTGTTGTGATAACCCATGAATACCCATTACTTGAATTATCATTAAACTTCCCGATGAAATCCAAACCCCACTGTTGAAAAGGTACCTCAACCACAACTGGTTGCAAAGGGAGAGTTGTTAACTTCTGCTTTCCTATGAAAAGATGACATGGCTCACATTTCCGAAAAAACTGATGCACATCTGAAAAAAAATTGGGCCAATAATATCCTGCTCTAAGGATCTTGTGGGTAGTAGTTTTAACAACAAAATGTCCACCACAAAACCCTCCATGGAATTCATCCATTAGTTTCTCTGACTCAATGTCATCCACACATCTAAGGATAACCCCATCAGGATTTTTCCATCATAACCCATCTCTAGTAAGGACATACTTCGCAGATTTCAACCTTAAATCCCTTTTCTTGTGTCCTACTAGATGGCTTGGACAAGTCAGATTCTTAAGATAAAAGATGATGTCTGCATACCATTCTACTTGCTCAAGCTTCAATAAGTTAGGAGGAAACTCTTCATTATTAATTTGGAAAACCATACCTAAAGCCTTATCATTACTTTCTGTCAACATCTTAGCCAAACCTTGACCCTTAATCAACTTTGTAGGTTTGATTTCCAAATCATACTCTTCGATTTTATTAATCCATCTACCCCTTGAGCCTAATCCTTCCACTTGTGATAAAACATCCTTAACTGCAGAATTAGGAACATAACCAATCACTTTGGAATATCCAATGAAGACTCTGAAATGTTTGAGTGATTTTACTGAGGCATAGGCATGTTTCTCAAACATGGGATACTTAAGCTTTGAATTTTTCAAGGCCCAACTCATATATGCAATGGGTTGATCATGGCCTTGATCATTTTTCTGAAGCAATACACCAGCAATAGTGTCTTCAGAAGCAAAAGAGAAAATCTAAAAGTCCTTCTTATAGTCTAGGCTAATAAGGACGGGAGATTCACATATGGAAGTCTTAATACACTCAAAATCTCGCTTACTTTCTTCATTCCATTCAAATTTAACATCCTTCTTAAGCAACTTATATATAGGTTTCATGATCTCATCATAGTTAGGAATGAACCTATGGAAAAATTGTGTTTGTCCTAAGAAGGATTGGAGAGATTTCTTTAATGTAGGCAAGGGAACCTTGCTAATAGCCTCAAGTCTCTCTGGGTCTAACTTGACCCCTTCTTTCGAAATTATGTGGCCCAACAATTTACCTTCAGTCACCCCAAAGACTGACTTAGTAGGATTCAAAGAAATTCCAAACTCTCTACACCTGTACAAAACTTGCCTAAGGTGGTTAATGTGAGTTTTCTCATCCTTAGAAAATACTGTCAAATCATCCTGATATATTTCAATGAATTTTCCAATCAACCCCCTAAAGGCATAATCCATAGCTCTCTGAAAAGTAGCTCCAGCATTTGATAAACCAAATCACATTCTAAGATATTCAAAGGTTCCCCATGGAGTAG
>SNQJ01S0280993.1:5491-16697 GCA_010110895.2 Picea sitchensis
TTGAAGAGGATAAGGTGAGGAGGTTAGGATGATCCCACTAAATCATGAAAGCGAGTAAGATCCAAACCATTCGGATGCCACCTCACCATAGAAGTTTCTCCTTCTAGAAGATTCGAGAAAACGCTTGTTTTTCCCACGTGTAGACATTCTCGCACCCTGCCTATAGAGAAACCTGTGAACATCTCACACCCTAGCTATGGTGCAACCTGCGAGAATCAGACATTCTTGCACCCTGCCTATATAGCAACCTGCGAACTTCCTTTTTTACAGGGTTTTTACAAGGGAAAATGCAACTTCTTTTCTCAGGAAAAGTTCATCTCCTTCTCTCTTCAGGAACTCGGGCCACTGACCCCTATGAAGGAAACAAATAGGTTTACATCATTAACGGTCATAGGGATGAAGAAAATAATGTGTAACACCTTAACTTAAGGACTTCTTGTTGCAATCACTTTACCCTTTAGTTAATGACTTGTAAATATTGAGGGGCTTCTTAACCATTCTTCGAGGCTTCCAATTTCATGACCTCATAACTCCTCAACCGCGAGGAACTACGTGATGTTCCACCTACCATTAGAAAAAATATTATGAGGAATATCCATAGATGAGTGTGTTACCTAGATTTACAATTTCCTTCATGACCTTATTCCTCAAACAACTTTGGGCTTCATGATATTATTCCTCAAACAACTTCGGGCTTCATGACCACACCTTTGGGGCTTCTTGTAAAATTCTTCAAAGTGTCTTCCTGTGAGGGTCATGCTTAGATCTATGCCATAAGGGGACCACTTTGGAGACTTATCCAAATACACCCATCACATCTGTTGACATCAATGGAGACCACTTATGTTGACATCAATGACAACCAACTATCAAACAACATCAATGAAAAACAAGTATCCAACAATATCCCCCTTTGGACTTGATGGAAACACTCATACTACAACAATCACACTATCTTCTTCATCATCTTCATCATATGAGGAACTGTCTTCTCTTGAGTAGAGATTTTTCTTGAAGGCTTTCCTTTTATGTCCTTTCTTATTTCCCTTTTGATATTTATTTTCTTTCTTGGGATATTCTTCTTCATCACTATCCGAATTCTTAGAATAAGGACACTTATTTGCAAAATGACCAATTTTACCACAATTAAAACATTTTAAAGTAAGCATACATTTGTACTTGTTGGTTCCACTCTTCAACTTTCTTACAAAGTTGGCTATTTCTCCATCTTCATCTGAATCATCACTGCAACTGCAATTTGGCTTTGACTTGGGATTTTTCTTCTTCTTTATTCTTGGATGCTTTGAAATTTTCTTCTTTCTTGGATGTATTTTCCTATTATGTTCTCATTTCATAGGCTGTGAATATTCCATGTAGCTCATCCATGCTTGGCGTACCAAGATCTGCTCTTTATTCTAGGCCTGAAATCTTAGGATCAAACCTCATTGGAAAAGACCTTAATATCTTCTCAATAACAATAGATTCTTCAACTTCTTCTCCAAATCCTTTAATCACATTCAATGTTTCATCAAATTGTAAAAACTAAGCTGCAATGTCTTCATCTTGCTTCATTTTCAATTGTTCAAATTGACCTATGTAAGTCTAAAGCTTGGTCGCCTTGACTTTGGCATCTCCTTCATAAACATTCTGAAGTTTGTCCCAAATATCCGTTGCAAAATCACGATGCATAACCTTGACATATACAGATTCAACCATACCATTCAGGATAGCATTTTTATCCCTTGAATTATTTTGATTAAGTTTCTTTCCATCAATATTTGTTGGTGGAGTGGCAGGATCTTTGTATTCATCTACTACTAATTGCCAAACTTCAAATCCATGTGCTTATACATAATTTTTCATTCTTCTTCTACATAAGGCATAGTTATGTCCATCAAATTGTGGTACTCCAATATTAGCATATTCCATGATAATCCTTCCAGTGGTTAAACTATTTTCTTGAAGGACCGAATCTGATACCAATTGTTGGAACACTGAGAGAGGGGAGGGGGGGGGGGGGGAATCAATATGACCACTATTAACCAATTTCAATCTTTATATATGAAATTCAACTTTATCAACAATATATCATTTATTATTGCATCCAATATATCATGAGCATATAACCATAAGCCTGAAATCTGTCTTAGCCTCACGGGACCAATATGAGTGTCATGTGGGGACTCACGTAACATGTACTAAGCAACCCAAGACGATGCCTCATGAGACCCTAGTAGTCTAACCCATGGGGGTCAACCAAACTAGAGTTTTTGAAAAACCCTTGCTCTACTCTGCAATCTTGAAACTTCAACATTTGCACTTCCTTCATTGGCTCAGACTTGCTACCTTAGATTCGCTAAATAGCTCAAGTGTGCTCACATAATAGATACTCAATAAAGTTGTCTGTATTCAATTGAGAGGATTCTTGTTTTGTATTTATACTTTGCAACTTGACTTCTTTCCTTAACTTAAGGACTTCTTTTTGCAACCACTTTACCCTTTAGTTAATGACTTGTAACTTTTTAGGGGCTTCTTAACAATTCTTCAGGGCTTCCAACTTTATGACCTCATAACTCCTAAAACGTGAGGAACTATGTGATGTTCCACCTATTGTTGGAAACAATATGACAAGGACTATCCATCTATGAGTGTGTTACCTAAATTTACACTTTCCTTCATGAACCTATTCCTCAAACAACTTTGGGCTTCGTGACCACACCTTTGGGGCTTCTTGTATACTTCTTCAAAGCATCTTCCCGTGAGGGCCATGCTTAGAGCTATGCCATAAGGGGACCACTTTGGAGACTTCTCCAAATACACCCATCACATTTGTTGGCATACATTACAACCACTTATGTTGACATCAATGGCAACCAACTATCCAACAAGGTCATGTTGGAATACTGAGAGGAGGGTGAATCAATATTGATAAATTTTTACCACTTTTAACCAGAACATGTGATAATCAAGTTTATCAGCAATTCCATTTACTTATGATTTCATTCAATATATATCATAAACATATAATCCTAAACAATGCATCACATCAAAACCACAGATACACAATACACTAGGGTTTTATGTGGAAACCCAAATGGGAGAAAACCACAAAATTATTTCTTATATATCAAAGATTACAATAATAGGAAGCACCAACTTCAAAATTCTCTAGCACCAACTGGAAGGAGGCTCCAATTGCCTGTTTATAGTCTCTAACTTTAAGGAAGCTACAACTCCCTTAATTCTCTAGCTACAATTGAAAGGAGGCTCCAACGTCCTAGTTTATAGGCTCCAACCTGAAGGAAGCAATGAATCCATGTGTTCTCTAGCTCTAACCGGAAGGAGGTTACGACCCCTGATTTACAAGATCCAACCTGAAGGATGCTCCAACTCCATGTGTTCTCTATATCCAACCAGAAGTGTTAGTCACCATTAAAGTTTTTATGTGAAATTAAGATTTTAAAATCTAGCGGGATGCTAAGCCAGTTTGGAAGCACGATAAACTAGGGAAGGGGCTAAATATAACAGGAAGAGGCTAAATTTGGAAGTAGCGCTAAGCTGATGGGGCCCAATGCGTTGCAGATCATGAACTCCCAAGATCGATGGTCGAGGATGATTTCGGGGAAAGAAGTTACGCGATGGTTAATTTTTGGAGAGCGGGCTGAAATTTAAACCACGGTTTTCGTTCGGGGCTACGTGGCGCCACCAGGTGCATTTCAAGGTGAAAAGCAGGTTTCCCCAAACCACTTTCTCATGCCCCTGAAAAGAGGAAAAGTATAAAAGGATGGTTGGTCGTTCATTTTGTTTTATTTTGAATGTTGGACTGTTAAACCTTGGCGCAACCACCATTTTTCAATTACAGCTCAAAAACACATCAACTGCACGCCATTTCCACTCGTTTCCAGGTATTTTTAGTCACAACCATGTACCCTATCATAACCTCAGTAATAGAGCAAGATCCCTTGGCGAATGAAGAATCCCTAATTGACCGAGATTCATACGTTTTTGATACCGAAATCACCATTTCGCCCATCTCTATGTCAAGAAGCAACTTGTCCGATAAAGTAGAAAGGTGTATACCATTCCTTGAAGAAGTCTAGGCCACTATAGTCCCTTATGATGTCGAAATCGCTTTCCCTTTTCCCGAATTTATAGGTTGGTGCGTCGAACATTATTCTCATGAAGAAAGAGTCTTTGTGAATAAACGCGGGTTCGAGGTCATGTGTAGGGTAGAGAGTCTGTCAATTCGAGAGTCCCTTGGCATAGCCGAGTTATTTTCTGCAATTTCCGAGCCTTTCAACGTAGAAAACTTAATTAGGGTATAGATAGAATGTCCATTAGAGGTCCGAGACCTTTTTTTATAAACGATTGTCAAACCCAAGCATTTTTTAGAGATTATGTCTTTGACAATGAATGTGAATATAATGGTTATTGAAGTCCAATGGGTCTGCTCCCTATTGAGTCAAGTTTTAGGTCTAGATAATGATAAATATGTAGTCGAAGTCATGCTTGGTTTTCTTTTGACCTTTTTTAAGTTAGAGTCCAGTCTCTCAGTCCGTATCAGTTTTGATCAATTCATACCTGATAATATCCATAAATAGCTAGTGAATTTTCCTTCTCTAAGACATTTAAGATATTACACCTATCTGTTGAAGATTTTCCTGGAAACCAATAAGAGAGAATTTCCTGAAGCAACATTTGTATCAACTGAATGTCAAAGGATCACATTGCTTATCTTCATAAAAAAAGTCATGTCCAGAGTTTACAATTTGATTTTCAATACCAACCTAGCTAGAGTTCTGGATGACATGAGGAGCTATCTATAGCCAAATCCAGAGAACAAAGTGGGGGATTGGGTACTATTCATGCACTCAACAATAATTTGGGTTTATGGTTGTCATGAATCCCCTTATCTATTGCCTATTTTTCTGACCCCTAGAATCTTTACCCTTGAATTCATTAGGCAAAGAATTGTATATGAGATAGAGCATTTCTTGAAATTGCACAAAGCCTCTAACCTCAAGTTCCCTTTTATCATTGGCCTCTTTATTGTCAACGCCATATCATGCTTGCCTCAAGTTCAAGAAAATCTCAAGGATTTTGGTTTTGCACAACTACATGAATGAAGATATGATCCACACCAAATCATATCCAAGAGAAGATTAATGAAAAAACATGCCCCTTATGAGCATGAACCAGTTGAGGGTTTTGATAAGTTGACAAATCTAGATGTCTGTGTTGATATGGAAGCAAGCTTGCAACCAACTCAAAATCAGAAAATGGAAGCAACCCTGCAACCAAGCCAAGTGCAACAGGCGCCTCAAAAGTTGAAGGTCAAAGTTCCTAAGATAAGTGTCTACAACAAGATAAGCATTTTAGAGGCCCTGGGAATCAAGGACTAGAAAATTTCCCCAAAGAAGATGAAGATTATACAGTCTCCATAGATAGTGGATTTATATGAGGAAGATCCCAGAGAACAAGTAAACCTAAAGTGGTACTGGCACTGTAGAGGTTGAAAGGGAAAGAAAAATCCAAAGTGAGGGTGGCTCAAGAAACTTTAGCAACAAGAAATATATATTGGATAAAAAATCTGAGGCAGTTTATCAATCTAAAGAAGATTTGACAAAATAGTATGCTGAGAAGGGAAACATGGGTTTGGTGAGATGAGGGATTTAGTCCTTGAAGTGGAAAATATTTCTCAGCATAAATCTTCTCTGTTCATAGTGAGGGATGTTGAAAAGACAAAATTTAATATTGCAGTTGCAAATGAAGACAAAGTCTTTGAGATGAATATAAGATATGACAACATCAGTGTCCCATACAAGGTCAAATTCCATAATCATACCTGTGATATGTTGTATTCTGATTACCTGAGTTTAAGTTTGAATAATTCAAAACTGTCATCTTATGTAATGAAATTGGAAGGAAAATTGAGTCAGGAGAGAGCATCTAGCAGAGCTTGGCAGACTCAGGTCAAGAGATTGGAATCTTTAGGCCCCAAAGGGTTGAAATCCTCATTGGATGAGAAGGACAAGTTGATTAAAATTCTGAAGAAGAAATTGAAAATGTCTTTTACAAAGCATCCACAAACAACATAATTGGTTGCTCTAGAACATGCCGAAAAGGAAACACTTCATCAGGAAGAATTGGACTACAAGTCTAGGGTGTTGCAACTTAAACGAGAAAAGATGAAATGGTCACAAGAGAAGAAAGAGCTGCTAAAAAAAACTGTAACTGAAGTTCCTGCTGGAGAAGCTGGGTCAAACACTGAAGGACTTGTCCAGGCTATGTCACAAGTTATCCTAAAAGAAGGAGAAATCAAAGGGATAAAAGGAAGCATAGAGAAATTGAAGTGGGAGATGCATGCAAAGGATGAAAGAATGGATCAATTTCAAAAGGAGAATGAAGTCCTGCAAGAGAGAATAGATAAATTGAAGATGAGGTTAAGAGGCAAAGACCTGTTACAAGGGGCCAATCATATCATCTGGTATTCTATAACTGTTGAAGCTGCCAAGTTCAGAGTGTAGTTGAATTTCATTAATGATAAAGATGACATAACTATCATAGCCAGAAGCAGGTGCACAATTGTGAATGAAAATCTAACAAAGAAACCATCAGAATGGGCCCAAAACTCCATAAATCTACTCAACTCCATTCCTACTGCAGATATTCACACTATTGGGGTTAAAGACAGAACCACATTGATCATCTAGGACATGAGGCTTATTGATAAACATAACCCGTTGAAATCAGTTCAAACCAAGGCAACACAGATGGAGCAAAGTGTGCAAGAGTTCAAGGATTTATTTGAAGAATTGTTTGTCAAAGGCCTTCCACCATTTTGGGATGGCAAAGAAAAATTGTATGATCAGGAAGAATACGATGCTCGTTTGAATCAATGTAGAATGGATCATTCCAAATTCGAAGCCCTGGAGGAAAATCTGAAAGGAGCTACACTTGTTGAGCATCTGATTACGGACTTTGAAATTCTGAATCAGTTCAAAGCAGTCAAACTCGAGCTACCAGTCATGTCATATGCTTGCTGCATTGACCAGGAAATTTCGATAAAGGAAATGACGGATTATGATATCCCTTATGACTTGAAATGGAAGGAGATAGTGCAGTTGGGCAAGACAAAATGCAGTTTTCCAAGGTCCGGTAAATGACGTCCAAATGTCACTAAAGATGGCAGATCACATGGGAGACTAGAGCAGAACAAGTGGCGAAGACAGAAACATAAATGCCAGAGGAGCCATAATTTGGATCATGAAATATTTTCTTTCTAATCATTGTAATCGATTTCAAAACCCTAATTGTCCCTTGTAATCATTGTAATCGGTTTCAAAACCACAACTGTCCCTTGTAATCATTGTAATCGGTTTCAAAACCGAAACGTTTCATTTTAATCATTGTAATCGGTTTCAAACCGAAGGAGCTTAACTTGTAGAAATATTAGGAGTTCCATATGTATTATTGTTGGCAGAAGTGTAAGGGCATGATTTTAGCTATTGGGAACTCAAATGTAATTTTCCGAAGCTGAATAGAATACACATGCAGATGTCTTGAAGTTTCCATGAAGAGATTCTAATGGTGGTGATCTAAGTTTTGTCTTCTCTCTTTGTATGTATTTCATGTATTTATGATTTCCATTGCACTATATTCTATTTAAATTCGATAGTTAAAGGCCAAAAATTCATCTTATGATTCTCTTGGTGTTGGCAGCCAATTCATTTTTTAATTGTTCTTAAAAAACGCTCCCTACACCCCTTGTCTTGTTAATGACAAATCATCGTCGCATTGTGCTTCTAGACATTTGTTTCATTTTTGCGACAATTGCAATTTGTTCTTGATTCGATTTTCACAACTGTAAGTGTGAAAATACCTCTTTCATCGTTTGGACTGTAGTCGCCTTTTATCGATTTCTCTAAAAGACGCTTGACCATTGGTTTATCACATCACTGCAAAAGATTTTTTCAAACTCATGCCCTTTAGCATACCCTTACCTTGATTGCGCATTTGGATATGTTTGATTACTAAACCTTTGAGCATGAAAATTTATTGGTTTTATTATGATCTTACAAAAGTTATGATGGATTTGGTCTTATTGCTTTGATTCTTATTACTATGGGCTCTTCACTCAGTTATTATATGAGAAATTTTGGATCGTAATGTTCTAAAAACTTTGGAATGCAAACATTTGAATGTGCAACGAATACATTGGTAAGTTTATGAAGTCAATTTAAGAAAAGAAATGGTTTGAAGGCGCATTGGTAAATCACATTGGATTTTAATTACAAATTGATGCTTGGTATATTGTTTGGTAAATTGATATTACATTGAACGATTCATAGTTTCAAACTATGTATTGGCATCGATTAAATTTAAACCTTGGTGTAAAACGATTGATTGACACGATGGATGTTGGATATGGTGTTGGATGGAACTGTACACTTGGCATGAGTATAACGTATGGTGTTGGTTCTGTTTCGGGTGAATGGCACGTTAATATGATTATACACCTATTTGCTGGACGATACGCATGGTATAAACGATTATGATTTTAATAACACTGTACTCAGTCATTAATATAGTGTGTGGCGGTGGTAATCCCACCACCTTTGCACGCATGCAGTTAATTCCGGTCTCTTCGAGCTTTGAAGCTATCAAATCCTATCGTTTTTTACTCTGTGCATTGTTTCATTCAGTTTGAACCCTACCATGTACAGAAGCCATGACTCCTGTCGTAAGGGCCGAGCCCAACGGGTGCCAAGCATTGTTGACATTTAGTGGTGCATGTAGTGACCTGGAACAACACGGGTGGCTCGCTTTCATAAGGAAATTTGATGGCTATGACTTCACTGTGGCTCGACAATTTGCGTTATCGTTTGATGGCTGCCGAGCCAAAATTGGAGATGTCCAGCTTGAAATTACTGAAGAATTTCTCAGCCTGGCAACCAGCTTGCCTGTCAAGGGACAAAAATGGTCGAAAAGTTGCAAGGTAGATGATGTCCCATGGACATTACTGTTCCAATCTCGCACAGTGAACTCATGCGACAGAGGGCTTCCTGCAAAGATGTTGAAACCCCGCTGGTATGATCTCTTGATGATTATCAAGCATTTCGTAACTTGTGAAGGCAGGT
The DNA here is from genome assembly GCA_010110895.2 of Picea sitchensis. Taxonomy (NCBI): domain Eukaryota; kingdom Viridiplantae; phylum Streptophyta; class Pinopsida; order Pinales; family Pinaceae; genus Picea; species Picea sitchensis. The sequence goes on from SNQJ01S0280993.1 coordinate 14,632, forward strand.
ACGGGTTTATTTTCTTATTCCACCTGCGTTTATTAATGGTTTTCATGGGTTTTGAACTAAGTATGCCTCACTATCTGCACCGAAGTTTGTTCAAAATGGCTAAACGATACAAGCGTAGCCAGGCTGACACTAGCCTCTTCCATGTCGGGTTAATCAAAATGGTTTTGGTTTACGAATTGGGGTTACATCATGATTCTTGGCATGATTTTCTCAGCCGTAATGGTTTTGGAGAGTCTAACCCTCCACAGGTAGATAAGCCCATGGTGACCGAAAGAAAACCTACCCCTGTGCCTTATAATGTTTTGTTACCTAGACCTAAGCCTGAGTCACCTACGAGTTTGCCTAAGGCCATGTCAAAACAGACCGAAGTTGCTAAACCTACAACCCAAAAGACTAGAGCGAAGACTGGTGTTAATACTTGAGGCAAGAAAAATGCAAGATTGATCTCTCGCATGGCGAGGAATAAATCTAAGCCCCCTGCCAAATCAGAGCCTATCGTGGTTAGCGAAGCCTCTGATTCAGACATTGAACGATTTCTCGCCGAAGAATATCCTTACTCCGAGGGATTGTGTGGCAAACCTCCTCATGATTTCGTCAGGAACTTACCTCCTTGTTTGCGGGATAACCCTGACTTTCCTGGTATTGAACCACTCCATGAAACCCTCGGGGAATCATCAAAACCCCCTTCTGTTCAAACTGTTGCTGCACCCTGCGATCAATGTGGGATATGGGTGGAAAGATACTACTTGGATGTACCTACGTTGCAATCCAGAATCTACGATTTGGAAAACCAAGTGGCAAAGCTCACTGGTCAGAATGCAAAGGTGCAACCCTCCGATAAGAAGCAACGAACCACGGGTTCAATCCTTTTCAAAAATGTCAAGTCTGCTACTGCAGTTATCAATTCAAAATTGACATAAAGTCCTAGCAGCTGTGATGGTATATTTTTAGCTCATTTATATTACTCTCTTTGTACATATTTTGCCTGCTCTGTTGCATAAGCATGCTTCGCTGTATATAATGTTTGTTTTATAAATCAATTTTTGTTATCGTTTAAGATTCGATTGGATTTGGTTTTGACTCGATAGATCACTGAATAGATATGATTTTTCAAATTAGCTCGATGTTCTGTTGATAATACAAGCTGTTAATATTTTTTAAAATAGTCTGTTGTTGGTATCCCGAATTTCGAATACAGTCAATGGTATAATTCGAATTGGTTATAATATGAGTATGATTAATAGATGGGTTAACTGTTTCAATTTCCTTCGACCAAATTTCATACTTTTCTGTTGATGCATAACCGAATCGCAACTGATTTGAGTCTCATTGATTGCAACTTATTCGAATTGGATTTTGATTGAGGTTACAATGTTGTTTCTATAATTAACTCCGTGAAGATTGGTGTGGATTATTACTCAGTTCATGAATCTGTAGATTTTATCGTGCCTCTATCCATTGACTGTGTAAAGGTTCTTGAGTTGATATGATTTCATCCGATTACAATGGAGGCTGTTTACACATTGTGATTTTAACTAAAGGTTATCAATTCGTTACTATGACTGGTCGATGACAGTTATGACCATATCTATGAACTGTTGGAAATTCAGCATATAAAGTCTATGACTAGATTTTATGGATAGAGTTATGCCTATTTTATCGTGACCATTTTTGGCTATTGATTAAAAGATTTGGATCCTATGCAAACCGATAATGATTGTTTTGTATCTCATACGATTTGGTTTACCATTGATTGCATTCATGGAACAGTCTTGTTAAGATTTGATTAGATTTTATGACAATTGGGAAAACAAAGTATTCCTACTCTGTCCTGATTGTATTCTGTTCGATTTGGTTTGATTTGAAGAATTATTTTTATTGAATATTTAGTAATTTGTTGATTATTAAAAGATGATTGGATTTGATTTGATTTTGATCATATATCTGGTCCTGTTTACTATTCTAGACCAGCTACAGAATCAGAAGATTCTGTAGCTAAGTCTATAGAGTCATTTTTATTTGTTTTCTTAATAAAATACTCCTCTAACTTGATCTTTATGTCTATT
>SNQJ01S0280995.1:0-11206 GCA_010110895.2 Picea sitchensis
GAGGATATTACCTTCATTTTTCAAACTATAAATATCTTGTTCTAAATTATTATAGGGACAATTTTTATCTAGATTGTTTTTCTTATAAAAAGTAGAATTAATAGGTGCAAAATAGCAAATTGCTATATACATCTTCTTAGCATTGGTGTCTGAAATTTCTATCCAAATGTATTGTTTGAGAGGGTCAATATTATGAAGTTGGATGTGAGGAGAAATGTTAGTTCTAATATAACAAGTTATGCCTCCTATCCCTCTACGGTGGGATTTTTTGTTCCATGCTGACCACAAGACAAATCCTTCTATGTCAGGGACCTTAGACTCCTCATGCTCCCAAGTTTAAACTAGACAGATGATATCAATATCACTCGGGATTCAACTTATCATAGGACCTTTGGGCCATGGAAAGCCACGACAGTTCCAAAAAATGATCCTGAGTGTCCCAAATTCCTATTTATTATTATCTTTCTGGTCTCTATCCCTAACAATAGCTTTCGGATTTCTAATTATTGCCCATTTTCCTTCTTTCTTGGCTTATTTTACCTTTTGAACTTCCTTCCTTAATTCAGCTTGGTCTTCGGGAATGAGGTCTTCATTTGTAAATAATCCTGGCCCTTTTAAGCTCGGAGATTTACTAAATATGTTATATTTATGGTCATTACAACTTACTTTTACACGGATCAACCTATCTTTGTGATCAATTATTTTTCCTAGCCTCTTTGCTTCTATGAGGTAAGTTGTATCAATTTGTGATTTATTATTTATTCTTCTTTTACTATTGCTAGAGTATCCTCCTCTTGTTGTTCTTTTATACCAAAAATAATGAGGTTCGAGGCTCTTTTGTTACGAGCATGGTCCAGTTTGATTAGCTTATTCAATTCCTCTTTGATGGGTTTGATATCCAATTTGTTTTCCATATTACTGAGGGTCAAACTGTTGGTTAGTTTTTCTTCTATCTCTTTAATCCTATCTCTCAAGTTGCGATTTTCTTCAACCTCTCCTTTCTGGGTTGATTGTTTATGTTTTTCCATTTCTTGAATCTTATCCTTCATTGTCTGTAATTCACTCTTGAACCCTAAGAATCTATCCTCTATTTGAGTTTGAATGGTATCTTTAATTTTTTTATCAATCATTGCCTCTAGTTCTATTTAGAGTTTTGTGTCTCTTTCTTCACTTCTTTTTTCTAATGTTTCTAACTCTATTTGGATTTTGGCATCTCTCTCTTCTCTTCTTTTTTCTATTGATTCCATATAATCGTAAAGGATCTCTAGGGTGATTTTGGGGGGCCTCCGCCCGTTAGGCTGAGTTTTTGGAATAGGTGGTGGAGTGCTCATATTGAAAAGAAGAGAAAAAAAATGTAACAATTATTATTTTGGATTGACTTTATCTCTCAAATCAACTTTTACTTATGAAACTTAAAATAATAAATAAATAAAATATATTTAAACCTCTTTACGTTAATAGATTATAAATATATTTTAAATTAAAATTGAATCAAAGTAAAAAGTGACTCGCCTCATTTCACATGTCCAATTGCTCAACCGCTTGAAGAAGCCAAAAATAATGTCTAAAAACAACAGAGAAGTTACGGAGAAACTACAGAGATTATTCTCATTTCACATGTCCAATTGTTCAACCAGTTGAAGAAGCGAAAAATAATTTCCAAAACCGTAGAGAAGTTCTGGAGAAACTTAGAGAAACTATAGATATTATTCTAGGAAAAAAAGGTAAAAACCAAAGAGAAGTATTATTTCCGTTCAAAACTGCAGATATATAAACAAAGATTATTCTGGGAAAAAAAGGTAAAAACCAAAGAGAAGTATTATTCACGTTCAAAACCACAAAGAAGTATTATTCTCGGTCAAAACTGCAGAGATATAATTTCAAAATGACATTTTTTATTGTAAAAGAATAAAACATAACATAATCAATCCAATAAATTTATACAATTTAAAGATATATTATTCCTTTATTTGCAAATAAGTTCCAACTGTGTGGATCTTAAGGTGCCAACAAACGCTCAAAATGAAAGAAATAATACAAATGGTGAATGTGTTACTTTATGAATGTTTATAATGTTGAGTATTGGTTATAACACATATAGGATATGTGTTATACTATAACACATATCCTATGTGTGTTATAACCAATACTCAACATTATAAACATTCATAAAGTAACACATTCACCATTTGTATTATTTCTTGCGTTTTGAGCGTTTTTTGGCACCTTAAGATCCACACAGTTGGAACTTAAAATAACTTTTTATCTTTTAAGGATTTTTTTTAGCGGTAGTTTAAATGTGTTATGTTTTTTGTTTTTTTTGGCTATATTTTCTTAAGATATTTGTTCGAAATCATTGAGATATTGTTGGATCTACATATTTGAGTGGTTAAATTTGTACAACACCTTACTTTTTATCCACTAATCGAGGTTGTGAAGTTGGTTGCCACAAAAGAACTACGAAGAAGATATAAATGCCCTAGTTTTCCATAAGGCTCCTGAGAGCATCTATAAGTTGTAGACTCAACATTTTTTATATCCAAAAGGAATTTTGCTATGTGCAAGATTCCACAATATGTTTTTTTTTTGTTGTGATTGACGCCCTTGTTAAAAGAGAAAAATGGTTGAGCATTTTGGTTTGGTGAAACAATATATGTAATTAACATATCTAGGATTGAAACATGGTAGTGTTTTATATGATTTAGGATGGAAACATGGTAGTGTGCTATATGTAGAAGTAAAAGGGTTTTTGGACTTTGTTATTTTAGACGTATATTTTTACTTGTTTAGGAGCTCTCATCTTGATGCACGAAATCGAGTTCAGAGTTTAGGGAACAAATTACTCTATTGTTGGCACAGGGGCAGACCCAGGGTTCAATGCTTCAACAACGCACCAACAAAACCCTAACTACCGGCCCTTTCGGCAACACCCGCGAAGCAGGCGAAGTATCACCCAAGGTAGAGGCAAGGGGGGTTACAGGACTCAAGTGTCTGTAACCAAGTTGGGACACAGATATTTGATTATAACACTTTGCAAAGTACTTAGGAACAACATACATTAATTCATTATCTTTTATTCACATCGCAGATCGAACCCTAAGTATAGATCAGTGTAGTAACAATGACAAAATACACATCGCACTTAGCATCATAAGTTAGATCTAACACATTCAACATAAACAAAGAAATAAGCATGCATAGATCTATCTACCATTCATAACATTCAATGCACTAAGCAGATTCACAACATAATCAGCATAACACAAAGAAAACCATTAACACAGGATATACGTGGTTCACCCCAGTGTGGGGCTAAGCCCACCAACTACTTCTTCTTATTTATTAGGCCTCAATCTCTTACATTCATCTTCTCCTGTGCACTAAGCCACAAAGCCAAGCCTCGCACCGGACAGGTGATCTGCGCACTAAGCACCAAATCCACATTCCCAAAATTAGGTCAAGGAACAGAACCAACTCCTCTATCGAGCACAAAGCCTTACATACACAGTTTGTTGCACAAAGGAACTCAGAACCACTTGCACTTAGCTACACACTCCTCTTCTACATTACATCCTTACATATTTATATTTTTACATCTCTTACAAAAAGGACTAATCATGGGTAAACCCATGGGCTGACATCCCCTAAACCCTAATACAAAAACCCTAATGAAACCCTTGTTGAGTCCACAAAACAAGTGAGATCTCGCGATCTCAGCTCCACCTGGGTGCTCCATCTTCGACCAGCTTGTCGAAGTCCAAAAGTGGTCAAACACAACCAAGATTTCCCCAAAACTTGGTCGAGGGCCAACAGGACTCCAACACTCACATGTGATGCATCCTGAGTCACTCAGATCTGGGAAACGTTGCTTTGAAGGCCTCAATCTTAGCTCAATTTACCTCGACCTATTGCTTTGCCTGAGCCTCCTTCTTAACGAACTCCTAGATCATTTTCTCTGTAACAAGCCCTTCCAGGCACTGTTCCATTGTCACAACCACTTGGTCCAATTGTGAGCCTTGTCCTTCGATCTCCTCAAACATTGCACAAGCTTCCTCCTACATTGGTTGTATCCTCTATGTGACTTCCATTACTCTTCCCTGGATGGCAGTAATCTGTTGTTGGGCCGCATTGTTCTTGTGATCTCTTCATTCTCTCGACTGCAGTGAGTGACTTCATCTGTGCTTGTATTGTCAGTTCCTGTTGTTGCGCCTCCTGTAGCTGCACTTCCAACTTCCTAATATCTAGATCTTCTGTGAGGCGTTCGTAGGTCTGCATGCTTTTGTCGCTCATCTGCTTGCATTCTGAGGCGAGGGATTTGATCCTTCCGGCTACGCTCTTAGCGACTTCCTCCCTCTGGTCACACACTTCCTAGGGAGTGCTTGGTACTTCTTGGATATCCAACTCTATTACGCTTTCTTGAAGTTTTTGGATGCCCTCATCGAGCTTCATCACTTGAACCTCGACTGCCTCATGTTCCTCATGTGCCAAGCTTGGCACATAGCGAAGTGCTTTGCTCACCGCTTCTTTGACCGTAGTATGCTCTATAATCAGATGGTCCTTTTCACTCTGTATATTCACTTTGTCCTCCTCGAGCATCTCCATAAACTCATCTCTCTCATTTTCATAGGCGATTGCACAGTATCGCGCAACTTGTAGTTTATCTAAGACTTCCTCTTTCTCTTTCTTCAGGGATTTTGTAGCCTTCTCCTTCTCTTCTTAGACTCGTTAAATTCGAGCCTCTATTGTATCTATAAGTCTTTGGAGTTGGGTTGGATCATCCCCCAACTCTGTAGTCTTCGACGAAGAAGGCGCAGTAGATACTGCGCAGATAACTTAAATAACTCGTTCTGTCTCCTTCAGCTCCTTCTTGACCTTTACATACAGCTCTTCCTACTTTTCTCCATATCTCTATAAGAGGTCCTCTGAATCATCCTCCATGGCTCCATGGACTAGACCGATGTCATCCTCCGTGAGTGTAGCCTCTGGCTGGGGCTTACTGGCGCAGGTCTTCTTTCTTGTGGAAGGTTTCTGCGAAGAAACCTTCCTCTTCTTCGATGTTTTTGTCTCAGTAGGGGGGTCCTTCAGCAGTGTAGTTTCGCTTTCTCCTTTATTTTCTCCTTCTTCCCCTTCTACTTCTTGATTTACTTCATCTCCTCCTCCTACGGGTGAGCCAATTCTACTTCCTTCTGAGGCGTTGTCCTCCTCGTCAATCTCTATGTCATGAACATCCTCCTTTTTCTTTTTCTTCTTCGCACTTGTCTTTCCTACATGCTCAAACCGAGTGACCAAGGGACTTCCTATGATGTCAGGGTCAGAGAGTTAGGCATCATCAACTGGTACAAGGAACTCGTCTAACCATTCCTTCATGATCTGCTCCATGTCTTCGTCGGTCAGCTTGTAGTAGTACTATAACTCTTCCTTTCTCTCGTCTCTGCACACAGTGATATAAATAAAATGTGGATCTGTGTGAAACTTAGCTAGTGGTCTATACTGGTGCAAGGTGTGCGGTGTCATGCGCGGGAACGACTCAATGGAAACCTTCAGTTGCTTATAGTAGGCATGGAACATTGCGTTCGACTGCCATTTCTTAGACATGTCATTTGTATACCATAAGGTCAAGAACCTCACGGCCAATGGCTCTGACGCTTCAATCTCCAGGAAGGTGGCTCCTTTTGACATTTGCCAAGCAACAAATGTGATCAACACAAGCAACCAGCTAAAGTGGAACTCATACCCCTGATCCTGCGCTTCGCGGCAGTCTTTCTCGAGCTCGTTGACGAGGTAGCTCACGCAATTCATCTGCATCCCCTCCACGGATTTCCCTGTGAGGTCCACCACAAACCCGATGACCTACATGGGGCAGTTCTTTCTGACGATCTTGCGAGCTATGAGTTGGAAAGAGAGGAGAACTACTCCATCCTGGATAGAGGCTACCTTGTAGCCTCAATTTCCCTTCTCAACTTCGTTGTATGCTTCCTTGATGCGCTATGCCAGGGAGCGATCCGAGGTCTTCCCTGGGTAGAACTGTTGAGGGTTGGGTCCCTGCATGCTCAATCTTGTGATCAAGTGGATCAACGCTAGATCCACAGTAATGTGCCTGTCGAGCCACATGTATCCACCATGATAGCACGACAAGAGGAGTTTAACGTAAGCATTAACCTCCTGATGTCAGCCGAAATGACGAATCTTCATTACATTAAGTATCGTGGACGGCACGAGTTCCTTAATCCAAGGCTGGGAGACTATGTGAGGAGTCTTCCTAGTCGTCTTCATAAAATATCTATGGGGCGCAAGCATCACGTAGTTCTTTATGTCTCCTAGGTTGAAATCATTGTTCTTCGGGGATGGGACATGTCCCAACTGGCTTCCAACTACGTGTATCCCCTTCTGAATGTACGCGGTGATCAATGTGTACTTGAAGTCCCATGGAAATTTTTTTTTTTGGTTAACCGTGACAACCAAAGTTGGGATATAATCTGGTAAGACTGACGGGATCTACTTCTCATTAGTTGGATCGTCGCAATGACTACTTCTCTTCTCAGTCGCGGGGTTAGCACGGCTAGAGCGTCGTGCAGTCGAAGGGGAATCCTACAGTACCCTGGTCAAAGACGCCTGTATTCCTTCAGACATAGCTTTATGATCCATAAACTTCTTCAGAACCTCTTCAACAGACTTCTCTATCTTAGTGCACTCGGCTGACATTCTCACTTTTAACAAATAGGTCGGGATAGGTGAATGGATAGCGGGGTAGACAAATAGACAGTGATGTCTAATAACATGGATTTGACACACAATCACTTCTCTTCTTGTCTCAGATAATCACAGGTACCAAAAAGTGGTCCTGGCATAGCGTCCAACGGGTTAAATAAGTGAACGTCGTAACGGTTTCTTCCAACGGGAAGGAATGCTTCCATCAATGTGAATATGTCCGTTATGGCGTGGTCTCAACATCTAACAGCAGTATCTCCACCCATAAATGTGTTTCCTATCCATTATGGAGTGTCATTCTAACGGTCGAGGCACCTCCAACGGTCATATAGCTTCGTCGAGGCAAAGTCCCATTCTGTGCGGTTTTGTTGTTCTGGCAAGGTTCATAGCCTGCAAGCTTGCCTCCTGCAAAGTATTCTCTGTAACTTCATGTAGATTTTCTAAATTGGCTTTCTTCTTACTAAGCTTCCTTTCCTTCTTTCCTGTGACATGATTCTTTGGATTCCTCTTTCCATTATTATTCTTATCTTCTCCTATTGTGGTAGCTTCGCGATGTTGATGTTCTCTCGAAGGGTTCAAAGGTAATACCTCTTTTCTTATTAATTCTGGGGTGGGTATTCTTTTGTCTTGCATGGATAGGTCCTTCAAACCTTCTTGTGTTCTTTCAACCTCTATAGCTAATTTTCTTGCCTTCTGTTGCTTCAACTCAACTTCTCGTTCTCCTATCAGTTGATCTATTTTTCTAGCTATGAAATCCCTTAGTTCTTGATTTTTCTTTTCTTTAGTTGTTTCATTTTCTTTCCTTCTGATCTGATCCTTCTCGATCCAATTCTTTCCTAACAAAAGTGGGAACGGGGCATTTTTCTCAACAAACCTAATAACTTCAAATTCCTCTTTTGTCGATGTTCCATGAATAATAATAGTTACATTAGTAACTCTTCCATATAAGGTTATCATCTTTCCTTTAAATAAACCTATTCTTCCCAATGAAGATACTACAGTAGGCTTTCCCAAAATTTCCCAAGTGTTTTCTGTCATAATATTCACTTGTGTTTCCTCATCCAAGAAACAGTCTATGTCAAAGTCTCTTATTCTTGTACTTATGTGATGTTTTACCTTCAAGATCTCTAGTAAACTAACATCTTTGTGATCATTCATTACTTATTTTAATTGTAATAATGTAGTCTAAACTTCCTCTGATCCTTCTAACATGCTCTTATTCTCTTGACTCATGTTCATTTGTTCAACTTTAGAAATCATCTTTGGACAATCCTCAACTTCATGACCAACAACTTTACAACAAAGACAGATAGGACCTATACCAGGGCATTCCTTAGAAATATGTCTCGGCTTCTGTAGTTATAACATAGTGTCAATCCTCTCTTTCTCTTGTATGTTTCCCAACTTCTTCTATACTGTGCACTAGGATCACAGTGCTGGACCTGCAATCTGAAAAAATTCTTTCTAGGTTCCTGCATCCAATTATTAGTCCAAAAATTCTTTCTATGCATAGGAATAACATATATTTCTCTATTTCTATCAAATTTATTCAGATCAACTCTTTCTTCTAACTATACCCTAGCTTTTAGACTAGGAAAGAATCTATCAAACATACCTAGATTCATGCTTTTGAAACAAAAATTTCCGCTTATCTTACTCTATCAAATCACAAAACTTTACCTCTTTCAAGATCTTACCTCTTTTCTTTAGCGGGACTTGAAACTATGATTGATGGGAACTAAGAAAATAGAATCTTTGTGTGTAGATCTACTGTTGTAGTGTGCATTATTCTACTTGACTTGCGAAGCTCTGTGCTAAGAAAGAAACCTGATCAATGAAACCATTTGTTGGCACAGGAGCAGACCCAGGATTCAATGCTTGAACAACACACCAACAAAACCCTAACTATCAGCCCTTTTGGCAACACCTGTGAAGCAGGCAAAGTCTCACTCGAGGTAGAGGCAGGGGGGTTACAGGACTTAGGTGTCTGTAACCAAGCTATTACACAGATCTGTGATTATAACACTTTGCAAATCGAACCCTAAGTACAGATCGACGCAATAACAATGACAAAATACACATCACACTTAGCATCATAAGTTAGATCTAACACATTCAACATAAACAAAGCACTAAGAATTCATAGATTTATCTACCATTCATAACATTCAATGCACTAAGCAGATTCACAACATAATCATCATAGCACAAAGCAAACCATTAACACGGGATATACGTTGTTCACCCCAGTGTGGGGCTACATCCACCAATTGCTTTGTCTTCTTTATTAGGCTTCAATCTCTTACATTCATCTACTCCTGTGCACTAAGCCACAGAGCCAAGCCTCGCACCAGACATGTGATCTACACACTAAGCATCAGATTCACCTTCCCAAAATCAGGTCAAGGCATAGATCCAACTCCTCTATCGAGCACAGAGCCTTACATACACAGTCTGTTGCACAAAGCAACTCAGAACCACTTGCACTTAGCTACATACTCCTCCTCTTCTACATTACATCCTTACATATTTATACTTTTACATCTCTTACAAAAAGGCCTAATCATGGGTAAACCCATGGGCCGACATCCCCTAAACCCTAATGAACCCCTTGTTGGGTCCACAAAACAAGTGAGATCCCGCGATCTCATCTTTTCCTGAGCGCTCCATCTTCGACCAACCTGTCGAAGTCCAAAAGTGGTCAAACATGACCAAGATTTCCCCAAAACTTGTTCGAGGGCCAACATCTACTCTTTCCACTTTAAATCTATGACATACTTTATGAATTACTTGTACTGGGTTATTAGATCAATCAAATAAAGATTTTAATAGTCAAAATCTAGAAAGAATGAATTGAGGTTAATAAGGAACAAAGTTTACTCTTAACACTTTTCTTAATGTAGACTCATGTTCAAACCGTGTGAAGGACATGCTTAAGTGAGTCTTCTAGTTTCAGGAAACGTATCTTACTTGAATAGTTACTCATAGCCACTTTCTAGAATTATAATACAAAGTTTAGGAAGTCCAAATATGATTAAGCTTCAAAGAACTATTGTATTTTAACTTTTAAATCATTGTTGTGAACTCATTAAGAAAAAAAATTACAATTTTTTAGGATGAAAAATATGTACTATTAGTATTAATATATTGTTATTAATATTTACTAGTATATACACCACATTAGCTTTTGTAAATTGTTTTTAGAAATAAGTAATATATTTACAAGTTTCAAGTGTTTTATAATTATTTTAATTTTTTTTCTTTGGATCAATGTTAAGTTAAAATATTTCTAAGAGGCGGGTACAAGCAGCTTTGCTACTAATTTTACGTGTTTTAGTTATTGTTGTTTCAAGTTAACTTTATTTTAATTTGACTTTTTATATATTTTGTTATTTGTAGATTTAATTTATTATTATAAAATTTATGTGGAAAATTTATTAACTTTTATAAATTAGTGAAAACATAAAACACAAATAACATAATTTTTAGTATAATCTAAAAAAAGTGATATACCATTTAAACCATCCAAATAGAGAAAGAAATTAAGAAAAAACAAAATAATTGGGTGAACATTTTAATATACATTAAGGGGTAGGGTATGTATACCTTCTTAGACTTTAGCAAGCAATTCATATACCACTTATAATTGAAATTTCTAATTAGCTATGAAGGTTTTTCCTCCAATAAGAAAATTGACCTGCTGTAATAAGGTTAGATAAACAGACAAATACTAACTTAACCATATCACTAAATGCAATACACCATGGCACCATTAAGTGAAGTTGAAATCCACTTACTCTCCACAACACTAAATGAAATACACTATGTCACCATTAAGTGTTTGAAATCCACTTACTCTCCACAACACTCCATCACTAAAATCTTCACCATATAAAGACCCAAAGTGATCAAAGAAATATTAATTCGTTGAATGCTCAATCTACACAATGAAATTACTTGTATTTCCCATAATCCTATGTAATCCAATCAAAAGACAGCTTTATTTGTTAAAATTTTGGTCATCCAATGCAACCAACCTATCTTGTTTCCATCCACTGAGGCGCCTTTCAAAAGAAACTAAAAACTATTATAACTTAACGCTCATCTTGAGGTCTCAACATTGTGGGTATAGTTTGTGTTTATCTCAAGAATCAGAGTCTCATCACTGTGGAAGCAATTTGTGCTTATCTCAGAGTCTCGTCTCAAAGAATAGGAGTCTTAGCTAGCTAGATTGTTGGCTTGCTTTATTGTTTATTTCATGCTATCCGATTTGGAAATTCTTACAATCTCTTATTTGAGATTCATATATAGATAAATAAAAAATTGGTTTGGGGAATCGACAACTAGTTGGCCTTGTACTAGCGTGACACGGGTCGATTCCAACCACTACCACTATAACCTCGCACGGCACACAAGGTAAGTTGAGGGTTTCAAAACAATGACTTCACATAACAGAGTTCCTTAATAGTACACTCCATCATCGATTGTTTTACACCAC
>SNQJ01S0280996.1:1113-11206 GCA_010110895.2 Picea sitchensis
TATATTATGTATATCATGAATCATGAAACAATCTCATACAAAACTCTAATCCTAGAGCTCTCAGTACAATACAACCGTCTCACACTGTCATACACAAATTAACAAATACATGTGCCAATTTCCATGTCCAGACAGCCTTCCTCCTCTGCACAAACTCTGCAATCTAAATTCTCACAATGATTTCTCTGCATTACTTTGTTTGCACATGCTCATAATCATATCCAATGCATGTATGATAAAATCACAACTGATAGCCAACTGTCCCTTTCACCTGTTATCTCAACTGGGTGTCCATTGGATTGACATGTATGTAGTTAACCATGGCGAATCCTCAGTTGCATGTGAGTTCACTGATTGTGAATTAATGAATAATTAATTCACTGAACTCGCACTAGTACAACTAAGCTTAACTCACTTAACTACACTTGTAATTCTGTTACAACTCCAAATCACTCAGTTATGAATGAGTAATAGATTAATATTTATTGTCCAATTTAATTAAGGGAAAATTAAATTAGACACATGTTTCTTGTTGACTTTTCAACAATCTACTCTCAAATTTTCCCTTACACAATGAACCATATTGTCTCTTAGAAACTGTCTTGTGCTCTATAAAAGAGAATACAACAGAGATTGATTAGTTTATACAAGGAGAGGGAACAAAACCAGATTTTGAAATGCATATACTTATCATTTCAAGAGATGCATTTCGTCTCTTCAATTTTTCTACATATTATTCCTTATACCCTGATATTTTTTATCCTAATGTTGTGCAATTGGGTGTTCCATATTACCTTGGAGAGAACCCAATATTATATAATCAGGTACAAATTAATAGAGATTACCGAATAAAAGATAAAGAGGAAAATAATTCTCTCATGAACATATTAATTTTTATCCTCATCAATTATCCGTGGGTAAATCAAGAAATCATTTGAAAGAGTTTCAAATTGCATCTTCCATTAATTCACCTCAATTTGTGTTTAAAGAAGGATCTAAATTTTTCCATGATCAATTATTTGAGGTTGAAAAGTATAATCGATCAAATATTATTACCAATGATGATTATTCAAAAATGTTGGTCGTTCCATTTAGTCCACCTCAAATAGTTAATCTTGAAATATTTAATCTCAATGGAAAGTTTCAAGAGAATGAGGCACTTCTCTTCCGATTGAGAATCACGATAAGTTCTCACCATCTTGATTTGACCTTTTTACAAGATTCTTTCCTTGATAGTCTAATACTTTATTCTCATCAGGAATATTTGTCATATGTGAATTCTTTCAAACAATTCCATGTTATTAATTGCATGTATTATGATATGGCTACAGATTGGTTGGAGTATCCATATCTCGAAAATTGTCCATGGAATGGTAATATTATCTTCACTTTATTTAGATATCAAGAAGGTAATTTTGACACACTCATTTTATATCCTTCAGATGGAGAAAATATGGAATGAAAGGAAAATTGTCGGGAGCATGGGGCACTTTGGTCTAGGAAAATGGTTATCTGAGGTCCCCATAACTCTCACAAGCTTCACAATCTCATTTTTTCATATTTTTGTGACCCATATAATGACCAAATTGAAGAATGGTTGCAGGATTTATACAAAAAGAATGTTCAAGGGAATGGTAAGGCCATGCTTGCTTTGTTTTTAAGTGATGATGATAAAGGTAAGTATGATATATTTTTGTCATTTTTCGATGTACTACCATCCTTGTTAGTAATATTTGATTTTGTTTCCATTGCAGGATTGGAGTTACTCCGATGGCCACATTGGAAGCATGATTTTACTTAGCATTTTGATTTTTTTGGTAGTTAGAGTAGGTTTAGGAGTAGGTTTCCTTTTAGTTTTATTTCTCACCATTTCTCTTTGTAATAATGTAGTTATGAACACAAGTGGGTGCACCAAGAGAACCATAATATGACCGTTGTCAGGGAAGTCCACTTTGATCCTTTTCTCTCAGTTTTGCGTTGAACATTTCTTTTCAAAAAACACAGTATCATCATGAAAATTTTAAATGAAAAGTAAAGAGATAAGTAAATCTGAACTGTAAATTCTACCCTAACCCAAGGTGTCACGAGTAGGATTGCACTCATATTAATAAGGATTTTTCTCTTTTTCTTTTAGTCTCTCTCAAAAGGTATTTCACCTAATGATTTCAGATCCATCCTTTTGTACATATTTTTAATTTTCTTTTCTGTTTTTAATTTTGGCTCTTTTCATTTTGACTGATTTTGATTTGTTTTCCCAAATAATCACGTCTGAGTCATCAGTTCTTTCGTGGAAGGGAAATAATAATTTTCATTCGTTAGAAGCAGTTAACAACTCCTCAAAGCACCAATGTTGTAAATGCTAAAACTCAGTAAATTTCTGTTCAAAACAATGTTCATGGTTTCTCTTTTAAATTACGAGAAGACACGATTATCATTAATAAAACTCTTAACGTTGTCCCTGTTTTAAATAAAACAACTCAATTATACCTTCCTGTCCTTGATATGGTTTCTTAAAAAAAATATAAGTGTTCATATCACGATGAAGGTCATTAAACAAGAAAATAAGTTGTAAAGGATCAAGTTTTGTTTTCAAAATCTGAAAATTTCAGTATCACTCCGCTCTCTTGAATATCATAAAGTTTCTGCAAATTTATAAACAAATTCTAGAGAGTTGAAAGCACAAGGTGTGGGAAGTGTTTGTAAACCTATCGAGACACTAAATAGGTATGCTGGTAGCGGGTAAATGCATGCATGATTTCAAGGCAACTTTGTCAGGGTGCTGAACAGGCCTGTTGGCAGCAAAGCAATGTCAAGTTTAAGAAAATTTCCAGGTATGTCCTTTTGAATTTATAAAAAATAAAGATGTTCTTTATCATGAATGAACGACTCTTGGATATGACAAAGGTGTTAGAGTGGGTTAAATGAGATCCTTTTCGAGGCTATGGATGCCTGCTAGTAGCAGTGGCCCTGTCAACAGTATCAGAGTTGATTGCCTAAACATCGTTTCACTCA
This sequence comes from Picea sitchensis, assembly GCA_010110895.2. Lineage (NCBI taxonomy): Eukaryota > Viridiplantae > Streptophyta > Pinopsida > Pinales > Pinaceae > Picea > Picea sitchensis. The sequence continues at coordinate 4,126 of SNQJ01S0280996.1, forward strand.
TAATCAATATTTGATACCAGACCACATTCTTGACAAAAATACATTTGATTCTAGACTATGTTATTTTCTGAGTTTTGATCAAGATGCTTGACCTACTCTCAATTGTTTCTTAAAAAGTCATTCTTTCTGATTCACCCTAACATGAATTGTTTGGTGATGCAGAGATAACTGCTTCGCCCAGTACATCACCATTGTTGGAAACCACACATGATTTTTGATATTTAACACAATCGAAAGAGTTTACACCTTTCTATAGCTGCCATCAACTCTCATTTGTAAATGCTTATATTTCTGAGTGATGATTGGATTAAATCTTACCTATTTTGAGTTTGTTTTGTTTGTTTGCATTTTTATTTGTTCTATGTTTAATTCATGACTATAAGCATGAATTTAAACATAAAACTTGGCTTGTTTTCGAAACCTTTTACCTTAAAAAATATCCTTTTAGAAGTCACCCATATGTGATTAAAATCCAAATCTTATGAAATGGTTGATTAATCCATTATCGATTTTTCTTGTTTTATTATGGTTGTTATGAATTCAATGATTCAATAGTTCATTTTTGGATTGTTTTGATGCATGAAGAACCTTGGTTAAAATATTGATATTCTTTTCATGAGTTTAGTGGTCATATCATCATTCATACCAACAAGTATAGACATGTTATACTTGTGTTTTCACCTCGTCTTGCTGGCTCAAAACATTAATGAAACTATTCATTGTTTGCATATGGTTTTGTACTCTGTAGGTTCGACACTCATCGTGAGAGATGGTAAGGAACTCAATGAACCCACTAGTTTTCATTCTCACCATTTCCGCTATCCGAGTTATGATAGCCCCCAATCTCTACTATTTTCATACTTCCACTCTCTTTTCAGACCTATTTCTGTTGCTCGCACGTTGGGAACCTAAATCTATTCCAAGTGATCTATATTGCATCCTTATCACAGTGGCCATGGCACCTGTCGTTCACATAGAGACGAACAGATTCCAAGCCTTACTATCCCATGACGACGCTATTGATGATATAAAGGATCATGGCTAGGATATATTCCTCAAGAATTTCGAGGGTTATAATCTCCAGGTCGCGAAAGGTTTCACACAAACCTTTTCCAGTTTCAAAGCCAATATTGGAGATATATAGTTAGAATTGACCGAGGAATCCATGAGCAAAGCAGCAGGGCTCCCATCAAAGGACGAGCAGTGGTTTAAAAATGCCAGGATAGAAGAAGTCCCATGGAGTTTGTTTATGACCTCTCGTAAAACCACTTACTATATAAAAGGTATTCCTATCACTCTGTTAAAACCTAGATGGCATAGTTTATTGTTAATTCTGAAGCAATTTGTTACATGCGAAGGTTGACAGAGATTGTTTTTTCTATACCATATCCGTTTTCTTATGAATTTCATAGGGTTCGATTTAGATATGACCTTTTACCTATTGATGAGTCTCTACAACATGTCCAAGAGTTACAAGTGACATGGTATCAATTCGAGCATGTTCCACCATGGACTTGTTAAAATTTTGTTGGTGTATCACCTGTCGAAAATAGGTAACAATTGGGAGGCATTCCTGATGAGAAATGGCTTCGCCCAGGCTAACCCTACAACCAACCCTCTTTTAAATGCAAACCCTAACTCAGACAAGCCAGTGGTTGAAATCCAGTTCATTAATTCAATTAATGGACCAGAGTTTACTGATAAAACCCCTCTAGATAAATGATCACAGTGTAGGTTTTAACCTGCAAGATATCCATAACAAGTGACTGACGAATTGAAGGGAAATGATCCTCACGTGCCTGTGAATGATGCTTGTTTGAATGTTAAGGTTAAGTCTGATGTCAAGAAACTCTGTACAGGAACAAAACAACAATGCATAGATTTGGGTTTCAAGAATAAGAAGGCCAGTTGCCTAATATCTAGAAAACTAAGGAACCGAAAGGATACTCATCTAAGCTCGATCGATCCGTTCAAGATCGATGAGGGTTCAGATCGTGAGATAGAGGATTTATTGGCCTGAGAAGACCTAGAAAATATGTGTTCTGAGAGAGAGATTATCACCTATGTCGAACCATATGATTTTGTGACCAATTTACCCCCATGTATTAAGGGTAAAGATGGTTTTTCAGGTATCGACCATGATTTGGAACAAATAGAAGGTAAGATTGAAGCACCCCTGGTCAACTGTGTCCTACATCGATCTACCATATCCCCAGTACATTGTGATAGCTGCCTCTATTGGGTAGATCGTTACTACACCGATGTTCCTCTCTTACAGGCCCGAATTAAAACTTTAACTTCTCAGAATGATCTATTGAAGCAAGAGAACCTCGACCTCAAGGCACATGCATAGAGGGAGAATAAATGAATCAAGAAGTATGGAAACATAGTCATTAAGAATACGACCAGTGTCAAAGAAATTATAAAATATGAACTGTTTGATCCCTCTTTGGCTAATTTTTAATGGTAAAACAATTTTATTTCCATTTCATTCATTTTTGTTATCCAAGTCAAAATAAGTAGATTTGAATTTTGATTTCATTTACTAAAATTAAGACTGGCTACAAAATCCTAGATTTTGTAGCCAAGTCCCTTTTAATAATAATTAGTTATTAGTAATTGTTTTTCTAATTTATCAAATTGGTTTTGCTATTCTCAGGAAATGGGAGATTGTGATATTGATTGCTTGGAGTAAATACTTTCAATTATACGCTTAAATGATCAGTAGTTTCTCCTTCTTTATGTTTTATAAAACTTTGATTTAATTTTGAACAAACCAACTCTTGTATGAGCGGTTCCAAATGCACTATTTTTGTAATATTACTTGATTTTGGGAGATTCAACTCTATCCTGTGTGATATGAGTATTTGGATCTTGGATTAATTTAAATAATGTTCACCCTTGTGAGTGAGGGACATCTTTGATTCAAACATATTATGGGCATGTAATTCCCAAGACTGTATGGACAAGTTGTTCACATTTCGTCTTTAGTCCAGTGTGACACTATTCCATTTACGTTTTGCCTCTTATATTATGGAATATTAATATGTTATACAACTTCAGTCTCATTAGCATATAATGTTTCATTTTATTCAATACTTTAAATTATGTCTGTAATTTGCAATTCATATATGATATCTGTGATCGTTATTTCATTTTAATATCATTGATTTATGCTTGATGTTAAGTTGATGTATTATATGAATGCTTCATATTAAATTTCTTTTACTATAAGCACTCAACATTACAAGATCACAAGATCCATGTGTTTATTTACTCTGATCTTATGTCTTTAAAATTCCTTTGAGTTTATTCTGGGGATGCCAGTAAAAACCTATTACAGGGTTCCCTCACAGGCAAGATAGCTGGAAGCTTAAATTCAACAGGGATATAAACACATTATATGCCTAATCTCAGGTTAGTTTTATTCGTGTTCGAGTTATGTTATTATTTTATTTATTAATGAGATAATACAATTTAAATTGGATGTGACTGTTATTATGTTCTTGTTTCAGATTATGTTTTATTAGTATCTTTTTGAGTTCTTAGATTTTAATTTATTAAAAACAAAAAATATAAAAAACATGTGCTTTCTTTATCTACTTTGTAAACAATTACAAAAACATTGATTTTGCAAGACATCCATCAAAACTTGCAATTTGTAAATACCCTGTTCATAATCACATATTCATATTTATGTTTTAAATACTTGTAAATAATTGGATGCATGTACTTATTATTATAGTTATAGATTTAGATTAGTTTATTTCTTTTATTTTTTTTAGGACCCTAGTTGGATAACAGAGCTATTAAACCCGTCAGGATAGATCATACCAAACGGCTTGGGTTAATTAGACAACTCCATTCCAGATCTATCCTTCTAGTTGACTATGTTCCACTTATGCCCGTCAACAGAAAGCCAACTAGCTGATTGATGGGTGAAGGCTTGAGTATTGGCCATGATACCACTAGAGGAAAGAGTAAGGGAAAATAGAGAGGGGTTCATCATGCTAATATGAACAAATCCTTCTTTCTGAAATATTTGATTTGGAATAATAATCCTTAACCCGATCCCAAGGAAAACTAGTTAATGAGAAAAGGACTAGTGGTTGAGCAACGAACCTCCCCAACAAATGGAAGCATAGAGGGCCTAACTAAGATAGTAGGAAGTTGTCATCCAAAGGTACCCGATGTACCATACCATAAACCCCTAGGTTGACTTGAGTTTACTTCTTATAGAAGAAAGGGGACAGTTTGAGAAGTTTCCATATTTTGTGTAGGAGACACAAGAGGAGATAGGAAAAGGGGAATGCATGGGTGTGTACAAGGAGGGGTATGCCTAGAAGGATGGCCTCAAATTATAGATGCAAGTGTGTGTATGATCCAAGTGGATATTGGTGGCCACTCACCTATTCCAACTGGATCTTTTTTCTATTTTTTAGTTCAACATGTTCTTCTGTACTTCTTTGTAATTGTGGGTTCTACACTTCTGGGGTTGTCTAGAGCCCTACACATATTCCAGGTGGATACTGGTGGCCTCCCACCTAATCCAACTGGCTTATTTTTTATGTTTTCATGTCATCATATCTTTATGTACTTCCAGGGCCGTTTTGGGGCCCTAAACAATGATATTTTGGCTCACCGCAGTCAAGATATAGACGGAGTCAGAGTTTGACAACGTAATGCATAGTTCTCAAAAATACCTTTCCAATGGGATGTCACACGCCTAAAATGGAGATCGTATGCAAAAGTTACAACCCCAGGAAGTTAATGTACTAACTTACCCAAACGAGGCCCATATGGATTTTGGCATTTCATCTCCGAGGGTTAGGTTTTTGGATGTCTAGGGTTTTGGCATTCCTGTTTAACATAAAAATTCCTTTAGAGCCTCATTGTAATCATCTTCTTGCAAATGAATGTAGCTGTCACATCTCTTCTCATAGATAAAGTTGCCACCATTCTAGCGAGTCTTGCACTCTGTGTTTTTACAATCTCTTTACAATTCTTTGATTAATATAAATAAAGTATTGTTGTATTTCTTTGTTTCTGGTAATTTTCATGAATATTTCTTTCTGGTAATTTTCATGAATATTTCATTGAATATCTCTACTTGCATTTCGTTCCGAAAATAATCTGTATCAGTGGTATCAGAGAAAGCTTCTCTTGATCGTTTTTTAGCGCATGTCCCTGACGAGGCCCGAGTATAGCCAATTGGGTCTCCAGTTTTTCTCTCTTGAGGACACTCACTCTCGCATGCCCAAGAAACCCTCGATGGCGGCATAACAGAAAAATGACGGAGTAGAAGATTATATTAACCTATTTCTTGAGCAAGTTCTCGCGTGTTAGAGGGACAAAATGATGGAGATTTTTGCACACATCATTCAATGCTTGCCTATAGCAATAGGAACATATTCATCAAGAAACCATTTTGGAGGAATATCTCCCTTCAAGGTACAAGTTAATTTTGATATTCCCATATTTGAAGGTCAGATAGATGTGGATGCCCTAGAAAAATGGTTAAATCTATTAGAAGGTTATTTCTCTGTTCAAAATTTTTCCAATAGGGAAAAGATCACCTTCACACTCCTCAAGGCTCTCCCCCATGTCAAATATTGGTGGGAAGCTTACTCGGAGAAAAGTTCCACAGGGGAATCTATAATATATGGGGTCGATCCCACTTGGGATTTTTGTGTGGATGCGGTGAAAGAAAAATACTATCCTATTGATAACTATGAAGTCGAGTACATGAGATGGACCACACTATGGCAAGAGAAGAGTCAATCAGTGTCGGAGTTCACAAATTATTTCCATACCTTGTGCATCAAGCTAGGTATCAAAGTTTCTGAGCGACATCTAGTTCTGAAATACCATGGGAATCTACATAGGTACGTCCAAAACGAAATGGATTTCCTAAACATATCACCATTAGGAGCTGCCTATCGATATGTTGTCAAAATAGAGTAGAAATTTAGGCACTAGAACAAATGGGAATTCGGGTCTACAAATATGCAACAACCAAATCATGGTAAGGACGAACCTAACCAACAACTTGAATAAAACCAGTCCAAGACATATGAAAAGAAGGGTAAAGGAAATAAGAAGAATGCCACTGGGAAGTGGTGTGACTTCCACAAAATCCCCTGGCACAACACTGTTGAATGTCACTCAAAATAGTCGTTGGCGGCCTAGGTCAAAGACACAGAGACAAACCTTGATTCAGAATCTGATCCAAAAAATATTGAAAATAGACAGATCATCGACACAGACCCCACTGCTACTTTCACGACCACAACAACTCAACCAAAAGAATCAATAGATCCTGAAGAGGGGGATCACCTCTTCCATTCACATATGTGGTTGAAGGTGATCCCATTCCATTTCATTGTTGATAATGGTAACCAGAAGAACCTCATCCTAGCTAAGGCCGTCAAACAGTCTGGGTTGTGGACAACACCACACCCACAACCATACAACATCGGGTGTGTTATAACCCTAAAATGCACCATACAGGTTTACCTGGCATCAGGCCAACTCATGCCTCTTCCTAGCCAAAGCCATGCTGAACAAATCCTAAAAAACCACTTAAAACAAGCAACCCGCGCCCTAACTTCTCACTGGGCGCGGGGGACCGCTTGTTGTCCTTCTACTGCACGTGGGTATCCGCGGGCTAGCCCAATATAGCCCGCGGGTACCTAACAAAGCAAAAAATCAGGAAAGTTTCCGCCGGGACACGAGGCTTTTTGTCAGTTAACTGGAACTCCCGGCCATGCATGGCCGAGAGTTCGTCGAAAATCCTAGCTCCTTCGAGCCTATAAAAGGAGGGGTAGGGGTACTATTCAAGGAGGAAAAATCATAGCAAAGAAACTCTGCCAAATTGCCAAGTCAGTTTTGTCCCAACCCTTTAGCCTTGCCTCAAGCTTTAGGAGGAACTCAAGAAGCAGCAGTTGAAAGACAAAAGGAAGAGGAGGAGCCCAGGATCAGGATCGAGGAACGGTGGCTGATCTCAGAAATCATTGTAAGTTGGTTCATATTGAGATTAATGAAAAAGATACTTTTCCCGTCCCGAATACATGAGTCTCAT
>SNQJ01S0280999.1:0-11205 GCA_010110895.2 Picea sitchensis
GAACCCAAAGATTATTACCAATTGGAAGACCCATCACTTAACACAACCTATAAAATTATAAACAAAGTCTTAAACTTGCATATAAAATACATTCTTTGTAATATCATCCACCTTTAACAAACTAGATTCATTCAATGGAGATATGTGTTGAATCTTCAATTTTCAGATCTGATAATTATTTCCTTGTGATTTCAAACAAAATGTATGCCATTGTTATCGTAGAATAATTACACACTGGAAATCTCAACCAAAATAAGCTACAACGGAAACAATAGAATCATAAAAATATAGCCATGCACAGTAGACATGAGATTTTGTCCTGGGAAACCCAACCTTGGGAGAAAACCCAACAACTTTTCTTAAGAAGAATTCAATCCAAAAAGTACATCACCATAAAATGAAGAATCCTAAGCATAATATAAATTTTCCCTTGAGGAAGAACCCTCAAAGAAGGATAGCAAACCACAAAAGAATCAAGATAATCCTTCATTATTCTATCGCTGGGAGATGTCGCTAGAATATGTGCATTGTATGAGAGAGGATGAGCTGTATGTCAAAATGAAATGATCTGTCCTTTATTTATATAGTTTGTGTCTCCCTTGATTTACTTGTGGGGTTGAATTCTTCTTTTGTCTTCAATGTCTTCTTTAATTGCTTTATGGGATTTTTTCAATGGTTTGTCTTGTCTTCTTGGCATTTCTTCTTTACTAGAAAAGTTGTCCATGAGCCTTGTTGATGTGATCATCTCCCTCATACACCTAGTTTATGTAATAATCTCCTCACATGCATGTATAATCAATATAGGGCTCTAATGTTGAGTAGACCCACCGAGAAGACCCACATCTCAAGAGGTATCTTGAGCCTACATCTTCAACATTAGACTAGACTTGTAAACAAGTCAAACCTGCCCTACAAAAAATAGATCACTCCATCCTAGAGTAGGCATGTGATATCATGTCGAGTATTTATCTCTCCTTGTCAAACCAGCATGACTAAGGAGAAAGATTGTGCCTGGGCCATTCACTACTAGCCAAATCAACATGGCCCCATCAATGAATGTATCATTCTCCCTTGGTCAAATCAACATGACCAATCTGGGAGAATGTATGCCCGATGCTACTAGATGGAGAAACATCAATGCCTCGAGCCATTCACCACTAGCCAAATCAACATGGCCCCGTGAGTGAATGTATTATTCTCCCTTGGTCAAATCAACATGACCAATCTGGGAGAATGTCTATCTGATGCAGCTATATGGAGAAACATTAGCACCTCGAGTCTTTTCCACTCCTCGTTAAATCAACATGACTAATAGGAGAAGGGCTACACCTGGGCCATTCACCACTAGACAAATCACCATGGCCCCCGTGAGTGAATGTATCATCCTCCCTTGGTCAAATCATCATGACCGATCTGGGAGAATGTCTGCCTAATGATGCCAAAACATCAACACTCCCTATCAGTGAGGGAGACATTATACATCATGCCAAGCTTGTCTCTGAGGAATACAAACTTCACCTTAGACACAGGCTTGGTGAGAATGTTTGCAATATGTGCATCTATGGATATGTACTATATCTCTATTACTCCCTTCTGCACCATGTCTTGGATGAAGTGATATTTGATCTCAATGTGCTTCGACCTGTCATGAAACACTAGATTCCTTGGAATCTTGACACATATTTGATTGTCACAACATATCACGGTCATCTCTAGCTCCTGATCAAATAGTCCTACAAGTAGCTTTCGAAGCCACACTGCTTTGCGACTTGTGACACTAGCTATAATATACTCTGCTTCTGTTGTACTAAGTTCTACAAAATTCTGCTTCCTGCTAAACCACAATATCATGGTTAATCCCAAGATGAAGAAATAGCCTGAGATGCTCCTTTTGTCCACTGCACTCCATGCCTAGTCAGAATCAGTATATCCCTGCAGCTTCACTTCACTACCTGATACATATCTCAAACCATATCCAACTGTACCACACATGTATCTCAACACATGATTTGTTGCAACCCAATGGAATTGTCTCGGCTCAACCATAAACTGGCTCAAGATGCTCACTACAAAGAAAATATTTCGCTTGGTGTTAATCGAGTTTGTCAAAGAACAACGGTTTGATCGATGGAAGAGTGTCTTGTGCAATGAAATATGGGTGGGGAAATACAAGCATATTCTTATCAAAGATGATTTGAAATTTCATTAGACCATTTTAGAGTGATATGACAATTTGTGTAGCTCCAAGGAACTTGCGCAATGAGTTTGAGCAGTGTGTGTACTTTTTGCAGGTCAAGTACCACAAACATTTGAAAGATAAAAAATATTCCATAATAACCTTTGATGACTCTTTTTCTTTCATAATGTGTCATAATGTCCCATGACATCCCTAAAAACCTATGAATTGACTCTTTTTGATGTTTCATTTCATGGTTTATAGGAACAATGACCCAAAGACCTTGAAACATCTCATGAGACAAAACTTTTTGAAAACACACACACACACACACACAATGACTCAATTAGGAATGCATTGGTCTTATCAAGACCAAGGAATGACTTTGAAAACTTTTGACAGACCTATAAATCTACCTTGAAAATAATGATACTAACATTTGGCTCCAATGGGGATGTTTTACTCCCTGTGAGGAAGAAAATAAAAGTAGACCAGGTGCCTTATCTATTGGGATTTATTTACTTTAGACCTTAACTCAAAACAAAAAAAAACTCTAAAAAGAAAAAAAAATGAACTGGAAAACTTGACATATACTATGAAACTTAAACAAAATCTCAGGGCCTTCACCTCGGGCTTCAATTTCTTTTGAATGATGAATTCAACTGCTCTATCTGAAAAACAAAATGGTTATTTACAATGATATGAAATATCAAAATACTTTAAGTAAAGTAGTGTTTGAGAAACCTTCTATTCACAAGTCCTCCACCAATGAGATCTCCATTGATTTCTTGTGGCAAATAATCATTACTTCCATGATAAGAAACAATTATGAATGGAAAGTTTGATTACCAACCATAGGTAATCAAACTTTCCATGCTTCCCTTTATCTTAATTTCTTGCATCTCATTTCAGCACCAGATCATCTACCTTGAAATCATCAACCTTTGTATGTTTATCAAAAACTTTCTTCATTTTATCCTAATGCAATTTTTTCTCGTTGTACACTTGTTCTCTCATTTGTTGTACATGAATCAGTTGATTAATCCTCCTTTGAACATAATTTGGTTCAACTTCCACTTCTTGCAGCAGTTTCATAAATGGCAGCCCTAATGAGGTAGGGAAAACTGCATTTGTGCCATATACAATCTGGAAAGGTGATGTAGCAATAGATCTCTTCGTAGTAGTCCTATCATCCCACAGTGCATATATGATTTTTTTATGCCAAGACTTCTTGTTTTCCTGTAACAACTTTTTAATAATTCTTGTCAGACTCTTATTGGATGACTCAACTAATCCATTACCCTAAGGGTAATAGGATGTGGAATGACCAAGGGTTATTTTGTAATCACTGCAAACCTTTTCCATCCTCGTATATTTGAATGTTGCTACATTATCAGTTATTATTTTCACTGGGAATCCAAACCTAGAAAGAATGTTACTTTCCAGAAATTGGATAATGACAACATCAGTAGCTTTCCTTGTTGGTATTGCTTCAGTCCATTTGGTGAAATAGTTTGTTCTTGTTAATATCCATTTGTGTTGAGCTGAAGATGTTGGATGCATATCTCTTATAAAATCAAGGCCCCACTTCTTAAACGGTGCTCCAACAAAAATTGGTTTCAAAGGCAAGGGAAGCAATTTCCTTTTTCCATCAAAAATATGATATTCATGACAGATTGACACTTCCTTGTATACATCAAAGAAAATGTTGGGCCAATAAAACCCTACTCTTGGTATATTATGCACTATGTTTTCCAATAATGGTTGCCTCCATAGTCACCCTTATGGAATTCTTTGACAGCTTGTTTTAGCTCATCTTCCAATAAAAAACACAACAAAATTCCCCATGGATCCTTCCAATATAGAGAACCATTAAGAATAAAAAACATTGTTGCTTTTAATTTCAGAAACCTAGATTTTTTTTTGTTTAGTTCAGGAGGATATTGTAAATTTTTCAACACATATATAATGTCAACATACCATGGACATTCAAGAAACTTCTAGGATACCTGTGGCACTGTTTCTTATTTTGAATTTTCTGACAAATCTGCAATAACATTTATCCCAAAAATATCATAATTTGACTGTGTCATCATTTTGGGAAGCCCCTAGCCTTTGATCAGCTTTGTAGGATTTATCTCCAGATTGTATTCTAGCAAAATAGCTATCCATTTTCCTCTTCTTCCTTCGGGATCATACTGCGCCAAGATATCTTTCACAGCATTACTGGGCACATAAGAAACAACATGAGAATGCAAGATGTAAATTATAAATTCTTTCAGGGATTTTACTAGTGCATATGCTTGCTTCTCCATGATGTCATACTTCAATGGAGAATCTCTCAAAGTTATGCTGTAATAGGTCGTCACCTGGTTGAGAAGAGCTCCCTATTTTGTAATATTTTGATGCCAAAGTTGTTCTCTGGTTATGTATCAAATTTGAGACTTTCGCATTAATAGAAGTCAGTTTATTTCATCTCTTTGTTCAAACCATGCTGAAACACTCAGGCATGGAGGATCCAGTCTAGGGTTGTGATTCTATTGTAATGTAGGTTTGATTATAGTATTGTTGTGACCAGTTTTAGTTAGCTTCTTTGTTTCCTTATTTCATCTTACGCTGAAAGGCTCGGGCATGGAGGATCCAGTCGAGTTTTTGTAGTCGCATGGTAATGTAGGTTTGATTATTACGCTACTATGACATACTTCAGTGTTTGAAGATTTATTTCTAGAGTGCTCTTAAGCCTGAGTTTTTCTTCACCAAGTTGCTTGAAGGTCGGATTCCCATGGCATTCTTGTTCACCTCTCTCACTAAGTCTTCCTTCTGCTCACACTTAAACTCAAATCACTGACTGAAGTTAATGAGGCCCTCACTTCCCTGTGCATTACTTGTCCATTTTCTGTGTTAAAATCATTCTTGTACTGAGTTTTGTCCATTTGACCTCCACTCACAAAACCAACATCCACCAAACATTCTGATGGGTAATGGGCTTACCCTCTTGCAATCTGAGGGTGACTCTTAGTGCTAACATTCATGGCATTGTTGTCGGGGATGGAATTGAAGATATATTACCTAGGAGAACGATAATGAACAGATCTAATCTTTGATGGTGAATAAATACCAGACACATTCCAACTGCATATCATTCACCTAGCGACTCCATGATTAAAGGATCCAGTGGCAACTCCACAGTTTTAAGAAGTCATATTTTCATATGGAATCCATTTTGGCTCAGAGGTTTGCTCCTTTTAGTTTCTCTTTTGTTCTTGATTTTCCAAATGTTGTTCCTACTATGGATTAGTGGGGTGATTTTTTGCCCAGATTTAGAGAACATAGAGATGACAACCCTGCAAAGCATATGCTTGAGTTTCATGAATTCATGCATCAGTGGGGAATACATCATGAGGATGTGTTAATGAAGATGTTCATGTACTCATTAGAGGGAGATGCTCATAAGTGGTATCGATCCTTGCCCCCTGCTAGCATCTCCTCCCTAGAATAGTTTCATGTAGCTTTTAATATGCATTGTCAAAAGTTTTATTCCTCTGAATTAATTTGGCATAGTTGTTGTGAGGAGTATAAAGATTGTGTTCTATTTATTTTTGAAGCATTGAGAAGGATGTGAAGGAACTGATTAATGATATGGAGGTATTTGTACTTGATACTCCACAATATGTGGTATTCTTGTCAAGGAATAATGAAATGAGCAAGAAACAAGGGTTTTGAAGTCAATTGTTTCGCATGGTTACTCTCTCGATCATTAAACCCTGGTTTCCATTTTATGTGGGTACCATTTTTCAAAGAAATATATGGACGCAATCATCGTTGTAAACATCTCTCAATTAAGGATAGGATCCATCATTGTTATGCCATTAATCACTATGTTTGTTGAGTCAAACTAGGCTAAGAGTTTTGTTGAAACTTCAAACTTTGCTTAGATTAGCAATTTTATGGTGTACAACCTACCTTTAATTCTTACAGATTTGCAACCATGGTCTATTGTAAGATGTGATTTCCTTAGAAAACACATTTTTTGGTTGGATTCATTTTCAAGAGTATTTTAAATATGTTATATTACATTAATTCTCCATTTATGTTTCTTTGATTGAGGCTTATGTAAAGCAGAAGATGTGATAGAGAGTAGAAGGTGTATTTGGGAAACTTCACTTCTTTAATTTTCCATGGATGGGAAGGTTGGAATGCAATGATATATGCATATCCCAAAAATTGTTATTATGAGAAATCCATAGCTGCATTTGATCAGATGTAGAGAGGTAGTAGTCTATCTCCAATAGCATATACAATCAAGGATCTCATGTAATTGAAGTAGATATCAAGACATGCAAAAAACAGGATTTTATCCTGATAATAACACTTAGAACATTTTAATCACCATGTCCAATAGGTATCTTAGAAGTCGGGATTGAAAAATATTTTGCCACTATGAGAGAAATGAGAAGGCTTCATTATGAGCCCACTTTAAACTGACACAAATTGTTACTTTCTACATGTGGTAGACTATAGCTAAGGGAAGAGGATGGAAAACTCTTCAAAGAGATGCAAAAGCATTCTTGAAAATTAGACAGGTCAACATATCATTATAATGAAGAAATATAGACATGTGTGTGAGCATACAAAAATAAAATTAGAACTAAAATTAAGCTTGTTTTAGAAAATCAAAAAATATCTTAGTTGAGATGAAAATGTTTGGCATTGAGCCTACCCTTGCAACAATGCATAGGTTTATTGACTATATAGATAGGATGGAGAGTCTGAGATAGGAGAAAAATATATTCAAAGGTATTTGCAGTTTGTTTTGGTTTAAATTCAGGCTTCTATGAGAGTTATGTTGGATTGATTCTCATATTTTACTGCTCCAGAGAACCACATCCAACATGTGATAATTTGGATGGAAAAGTAAAAAATGGAGCTAAATAATAGAGCAAATAATAAATAAGGAAGTGGAGGGAATATTTTAGCTTGATTCTTTGGGACAACTCCAATAGCTTAGAAAACTTTTCCTTTATTAAAATAAATCATTGGGGAACATATCTCCCATGATAGGGATTGACTGAGATTGGAGGTGTGCACAAGTCTCACAATAGATTTCATGGAAATATATTGCAAATAGTTGCAAGCCTTCCAAATATCAATTGTATTTAATTTTTTCCAACAACCTTTTGAGGGATCTCTACTTGAAAGAGATTGGAAAGATGACCTCAAGAAACAGATGGTGTTACCAATTATTTATCTAATTCTGAATCCAAGAACACTTGAAAGCTGCATAAAAGTACAATATCTTAATTTTTTGTGAAATTTGCTTGATGGTCCCATTCCAAATTCTCCTAGGAATTGAAATAGCTTAAAATCTACTTGTTTTGTAAAACAATTATTTGGTTGGATAAGCTCCAACTGAATTTGGTAACTTAACCATATTAGATACTTATGTCCATACATGAATAGTAAAAATGGATCTACTCCAACATAGTAATTACAAGAATAACCTCAAGGTTAGGAGCCTTGGGATAACAATGAAGAAGATTTAGGGTATGAGGTGGGATGGGCAACTTCATTGTTGGAGTTTGGGGACCCTTTGGTATCCATTGATGCATCATGTTGTTTTTTATACTTCTTATGTACTATTATTCTACCCTCCTCCTCCTCCTCCTTCACTATCGTCAATGCAGAGATGACATGTGTCATGTGTTAATGAGCCTATAGGGTCTGCAAAATGCTCGAATATAGGTGACATGTCACACGTTAATCGTGGGTCCATGTCACCCTGGATGATGTCATTGTGCCACGTCACTCCAGACTGATAGCCTTCCAAGTCCTTCAATCTCGTGGTCAATGTGTGTCCATGTAATCCATGGATCGACAGCCTCCGTTACTTCGTAACTTCGACGTTTGGGAGTTTTGCTATGCAAATTCCTCTTTTCTTTCAGATTTGGTCAGCATCGGGCTGACCACAGCCTAGATCTGATGGTTAAGAAAAGTCCCAAAGTGTCTTCATATCGGCGACTCTCATCACTTCAGGCTTCGAAGCTTATCGACACACCACACCTCAAATCCCCCAGAGTGCCAAGTCTCTGGACTAAAGGATCTGGTGCCACATGTCCCCTGTATATCGACGGTTGAGATTTACTCTGTTGTTTGCGACTTCGGGAGTCTTCACATCTTGAAGAATCTCATCCAAATTCCTCCAGAGTGTCAAACCTCCAGACCCCGAAATCTCTTGCCACATGGCCTCCACACATGGCAACGTCGTTACTCGACACGTGGATCCCCACGTGATTTCGATGTGACACACACATTCCCTCGATCAAACAACTAAGAGGGGTCCCGAAGGATCCTTATATCCACGGTCCCCATTATGTTGTGACTTCATCCTTAAGGGGTTTTGACGTTACAACACCCATGTCTTCTCGAAGCATTCAACGTCAGGTTGACTACATTGTAGATACAACAGTTGGGATAGTTCCCATACATCCTCGGATCTACAACCCAGATTAACTTCAGGCTCTGGGACTTTGGAGGATTTGCCTCCCTCACAACAAATACCAAAATTCACCGAACCCGCAAAGACTAAAGGAGTTGAGGAGTAGTGATTTAAATTCCTTTCCTTCTGAATGGATTTCTTTGTACCCAACACACGGTCCTTCCCAACATTGTTAAAATTTTCATATGATTTCCACAAATCTTTATATATGGTATAAAAATATTTAGCCAATCCGCCAATTTAGAACTCTGCTGCCAATTTAGAACTATGTATCTATGATCTCCAATATCTCCATGGAGTCCTCTAGTGTCTAGCAAGCCTCCAATATCTTATGTGTTAACTGATAATTTATTCAATATTTATTTGCTAGTTATAGTTTTCTTTTGTGCTAACTCTGTATCTATGATCGTAATGATCATAATGCTTATGTGCTAACTTTGTATCTGTATCTTCTATGCTAACTAATAGTCTATTCGGTATTTATAGATAGTTTATTCACTATTTATAGTTTTCTTTTTTGGGATGAGCATAATGTTTTTCCTCATTTATTTCCACATTCGACAATGTGTCTTCCGGTATATTTTTTTTGACACAATCCTACATTGTTGTGTAAATGTTTTTTATTTAACCATATGAGGGTGCACTCTACTAATAGTGCATCAGCACTACCAGTATTACGTTGTGCACCGTGTATTTTTAAAATAACATATTAGGGTGTGTCATTATTTCACGGTGCGTCCTTATTTTTGTAGCGTATCGAATAATATTGTTCTTTATTTGAAATTAACCTTGTTACGGTGCGCTAGTTTTGAGGGCACTGATGCGCCTGTTGTCAAAAATACACTAGTGTGTTATGTACTTATAAAAGAACCAATGTAAAAACATCTGCTAAAACCTCTGACCACTCACATCCACTAGTATCATCCGCTATAAATGAGTTTTTGGGATAGTTTTATAGGGGCATTCGCAAAAAACTCAGCTAGAGGGTCTTTTCCTTGTAGTGTATGCTCACTTTTCCTATTCCCGCATAGCCTGCCAACAAGCTCACGAAGATCCCTCTTGAAGGGATATGAAGAGCAACAACAGGGATGAAGAGATTAAATATTGTTTACATAGTTTGGCTTGTCGTCTTGAGGCCTTAGAGATTGACTTGGAGGAGCTCGTCAGGGTTTGAAAAGTTTTGGTGATCGCTTTTAAGTCTTGAATATGCGCCAAAAATTATCCCACAAAGAAGCATGATTCTTCTTCTCATGGTCCCTTCAAAACATCAATGCCTAGTTGTGGAAAAAAATCCTTGACCAGAAGGAGGAGGAGGTGGTTCAATCACCTCTGGAATATTGTTGAGCATTGGAAGAGAATCTCCAAGAGTTATCTCAAGGTGTTCCTTCTTTCTAATGCCTTTGTACTCGGGCTTAGAGTATCCAAATATGAAAAATGGTGTTACCAATGACAACCAGAGATACAGATCTCAGATCTGATATAAAAGTGTATGCACGAGACAGACTTGCAGAGGGATGTTTTTTCACATGGGAGGAGAGAATCATGGAGTGAAAACCTGTTTTTTTATCATTGTCAGGCCAGGTATGGATAGAGGGAATGAGTAACTCCAAGGATGATTTCCATTAATGTGAGACATTCATAAATACAATACAAAGTGACCTTTGGTTTCATCTTCCAAGAGGTCCGAATGACTCTTCTTTTTCACTTACGACTCTTCATATTTATCCAAAATACGATTTACAATAATATTTACAAAATACCATCATCACAAGGATTAGGTATCCAAAAAATACTTTTAGTGAGATAGAATAGAGAGATGATCTTATCTCCCTAGGTTTGTGCAATGTTTATTGTTTTTTATTCAAAATTGATCTTCAATAACTCATTTGTAATTAATCTTACTAATAAGCTTCCAATGTCACTGCAATTTACAAAGCCAAGAATGTAGGCAATTATAACAAAGGTATTGACATTATAGCGTGTTTCAAAAGAAAAGATAGAAAATCAAATGGAATTATGGCGAGTATGTGATTCAAAAACATGAAGTTTGTAAACTAAATGCAATGGCAATTCTCATATTGACAAGAATCAACAATGTTTGTAACACATGAATTCAAGTAGGGATTTACAAAGACAAGGTGTCTAAGATTTTTTGGGAATCTTTCATTAAGTGGCACACAAAATAGTGCATACACCAATACGGCAGTAGGATATTTATCCAGGTGTGAGCTATGTGATGGATTTAATGTTATGGAAGGGTACATTGTGAAATGGTACACCATATTAGGGAATACATAAGAGTCAATTAAAATATATATGATATTAGTTTTTAGATGCAAAAAACAAGTATTATGTGATGAACCAATGTTCATTCACCAATGAAGCATTGGAAGTGAAGATATTGATGGATTATTGAAAATCTAGCTATTATTTTGACATTTTATAATATGTGTTGTCCTTCATAAATAACAAGTGATTTCATATTTGTTGTCCTTCATAAATAACAAGTGATAGAAAGGGAGGTAAAGAAACT
>SNQJ01S0281001.1:0-11205 GCA_010110895.2 Picea sitchensis
AAACAAAAGCAATATCCATAAACAATAAACAATATACATAAACATTTCATGATTTGATTTGAAAAAGAAATGTTTATGTCATTAGACATTCTTTCCCTTGCTACATCTAGACTATAATACTAAGTGTGAAATACACAAACTTACGTTTGGACAATGGGTCATCATATGGTATGGAATTTCTTTGGCATATTGGAGATGTTGTGGATCCTTGTAGTAGTTTTGGAGCTAACATTTTTCATATTAGAGGTTTGTATAGTTACTTTGCCAAAACATTGGATATATGTGTAAAGTGTGGATGGAAGCTAGCACGTTTCATTATGCTATGGTTCATGACATTTAATATTGGGAGATAGGAAGCGACGTGCATTTATGGCACGTCCTTCTTACCCTATCTCGGGGACGCCACCTTCACTATGTTTTGGTATTTGTTGTGGGCGCTCTGGTAAAAAGAAACTCCACCATTTTTCAGCCTTGAAAGAGTTGTGTCTTCTGGTTTATTTAGCTCTACTCTTGCAGGTATGAAGTTTTTATCTCTTCATTCATTACATTGAAACTCTGCTGGAGTTAAAATCATTTTGTTGGCTCTAGAAATTTGCATGGAAAATGTATTTGTTTTCCAAAGTTTATAGCATTTCGATTTGGGGTTTTCCTTGTTTTTCCTTTTGGGCATTGGAGCAACTCAACTAGAACTATAGTTTGAGTCTACATTTGGGTTAGGGTATGAATTATAATGTTGATATAAAAATATGGTGTATCGATAGCATTCTAGCTATGCAAAACGTGATGTATTTATCTAACAATAATCTAACCGGAGAAATCCCTACAAGCATAGGATGTTTGAGTATCCTAAGATTGTTGAATTTATCTGGGAACCAAATGGAAGGGTGAATCCATGCATCTCTTAGTAACATATCTACATTGGAGGATTTGGACTTGTCCAAAAATAATTTGAAAGGACAGATCCCCGAAGACCTCTCTAAATTACATGAGTTGGTTGTTATATATGTTTCATCTAATAACCTATGTGGGCCAATCCCAAGAGGAACACAATTTTCCACTTTCAATGTAACCTCATTTCAAGAGAATCATTGTTTGTGTGTTGTAGGAAAATTCCCCTGTGGACAGGTGAATGTCCTCTTGGATCTTAGACCCTATGACCAAGACAGAAAGATCCTAACTTTGAACACTGACATTCCTATAAATGTAGCTAAACTAGTCAAGGGAAAAGAGGAAGAAAGTATGAGTACCTTTTTCTGAAGTTTGTCCTCGTTCGGTCTGAATCGAACTTGATCTCCAAGTCATTCAATGAATTCTGAAATCCAATAGACAACGAAGACAAATAATACTTCCTATTCTACCAAGATTAGTTTAAAACTAAATTCATCAAAAGAGACAAGCCCATACAAATGTACACAAACTTGAAGGAAACAGGCCACACATATATATATGAATGAGAACAAAACAAGGTGCTTACAAAGTGTAGATGAAGATGTAGCAGCCTCACCAAGTCCTCCTTGTCCAACCCCTTGCTCAAAAGATCCACGATCAAAATGAGAATACTTTTCACTGATTATTCCCCTTTTCCACCATGAGAATGCATCCTTATATAGGCTTTGAGAGGCTCAACCACCTTATATATTCTTGGGATAAGTTGAGGATTTGGCTCCATCAATTGTGGGATTCCCCTTAGATCCAACCTTGAACTTGGATTCGAGCCAAATTGACTTGGCTACTTCTTAGTTGTCCTTAGAGATAAGGGGGATTTGTCCCAAGATTTTCTCAACAAATTGACGCTCCCTCAAATTTGGCCACAGAGCGTTGCAACGCTCCTTACTAAGAGGGCAAGGAGCACTAGCGCTCCTTGCAAGTGGGTAGGGGAGCACTGATCTCCAAAAATACTTTTAGGATGGTAATTCCTCAAGGTAAAATCTTGTAAACTTTCCAAAAAGATATATTTTCATCTTCTAACGAGTCTTAGAGGATGTCTCAAGTGTTCTTATGATTTCATTCACGATGCGACACATGTGAGACGAAAGTATGATTTTTGTGAAACTTGTAACACTTGAGACAAAAGTGTGACACTTGCAACACTTGTGATAATGACAACGAGACATCATCGAAGTGAGTAATTTTGACGTGTAACAAATTTCCCCCCAAAGTGCGAGGTCAGAAGACAAAAACTGATGACTGGAGTACTTTGTAGACTTTTGAAGCAAGGGTATGGAGTTGGAGAACCTGGTAGAAGTTGCAAAAAACCATCAAAACAAATGTTATGATATGTTTCAAATCCAAGGCAGGCATACCTATCCTTGAGTGCTAAAGGAATTTTAAGGTATGGCCGCCACCAAATACACTGCGGATCTAGAATCATATTGACTTAAGGGTATAGCCACCAAAGATACAAGGTGGATCTATAATTCCATGACATGAACTGATTGTAGCCATGAGAAATACACAGTGGATCTATGAGATGACAAAACATAGCCACAGACCAATACAAAGTGGATCTATGTGACAGTATATATATCAATGTGCTCAAATGATCTCCTTTTGCAGCCTGGGTAAATTAGATATTAGAGTGAACACTCAACCCAGGGTCTTCTTCCCAATCCTGATGTGGTACGAATCTAGCCATGTGAATAGATGTTTTGATTTTGAACATGGTAGAAATCACTTGATTACCGGTAATTGAGGTAAACTATTAACAAGTGCGAGGGAAATCACCAGTGATGTCAATGACTCCCAAGGCACCCTAGTACAATCCAACGAATGTGAATAGATGATTTGAAGTCGAACATTTGTGGAATCATCCGATCAGAGGTCAATGATGTAAACCCTCTGTCGGAAGCGAGGAGTCATGCCATTCAGGAATGCAGGTCCCAAGATACTAACTGGTTCCTAAGTCTAAGTCTTGGATGATGTGTTGAAGTCGAAAAGAAAATACTTGTCGAAGGAGGGCCTTGATGTATCCCCCATCAATGACACAAAACTAACATAGAGATGTAATATGGTGAATCAAATGAGTATGGACTGACACAGGTATTGAAACTAGAAATTTGTGATGGTTGACTCTCGAGGCGAATACTTCCCTTGAACATTGAGGCACAAAAAATAGAAACACAACACAGACCAAAACATGATGCAGTGGATACTGTGACTTTCGTCGGGTGACCCAAAGGAGTAAAGAAACTTAGAGGTTTGGTCCAGTGCAGAGGTTCATTGAGTTAAAATGTATGTAAAAACAATGTGTCATGTTCAAGAGTTACTGCAAGAGTGACTTGTGATGATTCCAAAAAATGGATTGGCTTTCTTCCTTCAATTTTCCCCCCCATCCAGATAGACGAGTACCTCTTTTTATTTTTACGAGCTCAAGGAGGATAACACATGCTTGATATAACTCACCTTTGGTAAGTTCCTCTTCTTTTGTTTAAAGAACCTGAAGAAGTAAGGGTTCGGTCCCATATGGGCCCTTCAATGTGTAATTTTTAACGAGTCTAGAGAAGGAAAACTCGGTGGTTTTTCATGTTTAGAGAGTCTGAAAATAACTTACAGATGACTCCAAGGTTGTCCTTTTTCGTAATGTTAGTCTCTGAAGTCCGAAAAAGAGATAAACTGCTACTCGGGAGACGCCTTTTCAAAACCTTTTAAATGAGTGTGAAAGGAAGCAAGATCACTCGACAATCTTTTCATGTTTAGGGAGTTTGAAAAGATCTTAAAGGGGACTCCGGGGGGTTCCTTTTTCGTATATCCTTATGATTTCAAAAAAGACATAAAAGTCTACTCGGTTACATTCTCATGTTTTTTTTAGCATGAGAAAGAACTAAGATCGTGCTCGTTCGTGTGACAAGGTTAAATGAAAAATATTGCTTCGAAACCTGCAAGTGATGAAAAATCTACATTCCAGGGTATTAGTGACATCTCTGAAAAAGATTTTAAAACCCAAAATAGATTATATATTAGCAAAAATGAACCCTATAACAATGAAATAGGGTTAAAATGTTATTTACCACTTCATTTGTACCAAACTCTTCTAGCATTGGTAATTTTGACTTCAGAGGACGATTTTGAAGTTGTTGGTATCAGAGCTACGGTCAACCGTTTTCACTTCTGTCCAGATTAGGTTGGTCATTAACTCTTTATAATCATTTTTTACGGTTTAGAATTTCATTTTAGGTATTTTTTAGTCTCATCCTCGGCTCCCTAGTAATCCCTAGGCGTCAAACCAGATTGATGCTCCCTCAAAGGGTTGAGGGGAGCGTCGACCGTGTTTTTGGCGCCCTTGTATGTATGCCAATGGAGCGCTAGCACCCTATGGATGCGTTTAAGGGAGAGTCGATGCATGATTGAAAAACAAGTTGATATTTATGCTAAAAATACCCAAAAATTTGTTGTGAGGAGATGATTAATGGCTTTTAATTGTATGTTCTTGCAGTTTACATTGATAAAAACCATGATCA
This sequence comes from Picea sitchensis, assembly GCA_010110895.2. Classification (NCBI taxonomy): domain Eukaryota; kingdom Viridiplantae; phylum Streptophyta; class Pinopsida; order Pinales; family Pinaceae; genus Picea; species Picea sitchensis. The sequence goes on from SNQJ01S0281001.1 coordinate 4,458, forward strand.
AGTAGAAAGAGCGCGAGCATGAGCTCGATGATATAGTTGCACTGCAAAACCCCCAAACAAGGGCTGCTTTGAGGAATTGTGGCCTCCTCAAATAATTTAAATTGCAAAAGATGAAAAAGGAAGTCTTGCTACTTGAGTATATAATTGGATTGTGGGATGATGTCGAACAAGCATTCCATATTAGGCCACAAATGCTAAAAATCGAGCTAAATGATGTATACTTTTTGACCGACCTCTTGAGAAGAGGGGATCCTATCATTTTGTTCGGACAACGAGCAACTCCTCTTCTTGCCGAGGTGTACATGGCAGATCATTGTGTTCAGGGGTCCCGATTGATTGGAGGATGAATCCTGATCAAAGAGGTCAGATATTTAACACTTCGATCTATCCTGTTTTCCATAACTAACTTGGCAGGTAGCACCAGTGCGCATTTGGCCTCAAAATCCCAAATGGATTATTCTCTACAATGCATGGAGCCGCGGTTATTAACCTGGAGTGCAGGTTTCCTTCGCAATGTGAAGGATCAAATTACAAAATGCAGGACTAAGAAACATAAAAAATTTGGGTATGGTTCCTTTTTGGTTTCATTCTTTCTAAAGAGAATACCTTAGATGCAGCCGCAGATTGCGCTGGTGGAACAACCGGTGGTTGAACCACGTATGGAAAGGTGGATGAGTTTGTCTCCAAGATTGGGAACGGACTCATAATTTAAGTTCAAGGTTGACTTCTTTTCTTGGTTGAGACGTCAGTTGATTGTCATTGAGGATTTCCCATATGCCGGAGTAGATTTCCAGGATAGCTTGGACTTAGTACTTCCAGAGGGTATAGACTGGGATGCATCAGGTACGAAACCAAAACCATGTCATGCGTTTTTTGATTTTAAAATTTATATTATTTTTATGTGTACACAGAGGGATTTTTTACAGATGCATTCTTTCATCATGCAGATAAAGGTGCACCACGTCTAGTAGAGATACCGGCACTAGGGCAGACATGCATATATCCATAGTGTACGAGGTGGTGGTGGGGGGTCTCTAGGAGGTCGAGAGGAACTTCTAAGGTCTTACGATGGGTGTCCCACCTCTCAGGTGGCGAGATGTACCCCTACATTTGCAGAGACATACAATGGGAGTTCCTGAGAGTCTGAACCACTTGCTTCAATGAGTGGCCCATGCAGTGGTGTGCTTCTTAGAGCACAACATGGTGCAGGAGGATTAGGACCCTCTAGATGTTTTTTGTAGTCTTTCCATGATGATATTATGGGCATGAGGACCCAAGTTTTTCCTTTCTATGTACTTTTTGATGTAAACAAACTTTTTCTATCACGCAGTTTATATATATATCCAAGTTTTGTGGTGTCAATGATGTTACAAATTATCTTGTGTGATTTTTTTAATGTACATGTGGCTCATTTTCTTTATAAAATTTTTATCTATGCGCAAGATACCGATCCAAAATATAATTTTCTAGCGAATCCAAAGTTGTGTTGAGTTCTCTTGGTATGTGTCTATATTGTGTAAATTCAAACATTCTTTCAAGATGATGAACTCATAGGTGGAGACGCAATAGGATATGATTGTGAATGGCGTAGACTCGATTAAGATGACAAACCACGAGTTGAGAGTCTAGGTTAATGATTATATGAGATATACCTAGGGAGGAAGCCTCGATTAAAAGTCTAATGACAATGTGATATTCTGCCATGTTATTGGTTGTTGATCCTAAGAAAATGCCTCCTGAACTCACCAACTCATTAGAGTGGTAAATAACCCAAGCTGCAGAAGCAATGTTATGGGTGTGTCGACTAGCACCATCCGCAAACCCGACAAAGATAGGAAAGGGAAATGTCATCTACACACACAATCACAAGACAAAGTATGAGCGGCTAAAACAAAACTCGTACACGCAAGATAAAAAGACACACCAAAGCAAAACTATAGTACAATAGTGTACAAAGCACACATGCTAGATGTTCTATCCATAGTACTTCTTAAGGTAAAGCCCATTCCGGGGTTCACCGAGAGAGATTTTGTCATAGTCAACTAGCTCGTAGGCACCTCTATGTAATACATGTTTTATGATGTAGGTTCCATGCCACATAGGTTCTAACTTTCCTGTCCCTAACTTATCGTGAGCTTGGTCATAAACGAGGACTAGGTCTCCTTCTGTGAAAGTATGAGGATGGACGGATTTGTCATACTGATTCTTCATTCATTTTTTATAAATCTCATTGACGAGAGCAACATCGCGACGTGTTTTTTCCAATCTAGTCAGATATAGGAAACATTCTTCTTTAGCAGAGGTGTGAGGCAAGAGTTCTACTTTGAGTTTCAACGAAGGAATTTCGCACTCGATTGGTAATATTGCATCGACGCCATATACCAACTGGAAAGGAGTGAATCCAGTTGCAGTTTTCACTGAGGTGCCGTAAGCCCAGAGGGTGGAGAAGAATTGTAAATGCCAAGAAGTTTTGTTTGCCCCCACCATGAGTTGGATCATGGTTTTAAGGAATTTTTTGATAGCTTCAACTTGTCTGTTTTCTTTAGGACAGTAGGGGGAGGAGTTCTCATGGAGAAAACCCAACTTGACATGTAACTCACTCATCATATGGTTTTGAAAATGTGAACCGTGATTAGTGACGATGGCTTGTGGAACACCAAAGTGAGTGATGATGTGGTTGAATATGAAGAGAGATGAAGTGCAACCATCATTAAGAAAAGTAGGCATAGCATCAACCCATTTTGTAAATTAATCAATGGCAACGATGATATGACAATGCCCCTTGGCTAAGGTAGGATTACATTGCATAAAATCAATGCCCCATTTGGAAAAGGGGTCGATGGATAAAATAGGATGCAACGGAGCGGGGTGGGTGCATGCCTTTTTATGAAAAATTTGGCAGGGTGGGCATATTTTGACAACTTCAACACAATCTTTGAATATGGAGGGCCAAAAGTAACCGACATGTAAGATTTTATGAGTTGTAGCCATCCTAGAAAGGTGACCGCCACATGCTCCAAGGTGATAGTCATTTAGAACACATTTAGCCTCATCATGAGTTAAACAATGTTGTAGGATAGTGTCGATACCATGGCGATAGAAAGTGTCACCGATGATAAGGTAGTGTTTAGAATGTTGGCGAATACGATGACGTTCTTCATGGGAGATATCAGGCTGAAAACGTTGGGTTTGAAGATAAAGAAGAATATCTTCATACCAAGGGTCAGACATTCTAATGAGGAACAAGGATTCATCAGGGAGAGAATCACTGGGCTCAGTGTCTTCATCAGCATGGGGAAGATCACAGATAAGTTCCACAAAAACCAAGGACTTTTTAGCTTTTGATTTGGCAAACTCGAGATCAAATTCCTGAAGAATAACAATCCATTTGGAATATTTTCCCCCAAGGACTTGGCGTGTCAGAATATGATACATGGGGTTCGAGTCCGAAATGACCGTGGTAGTGCGTAACATGATGTAATGACGAAATCTCTGGACAATGACAGATTCCAGATCCAACTTCTCAACATGTTAATATTGGAGCTCAGGACCGAATAGACTCTTGCTCAGATAGTGGATCACATGTTCCTCACCGTTAGGGTCCTCTTGAACTAACGACATAGTGATAGTGGAAGTAGAAGTTTCCAAATAAAGTATATAGTCTCGTGCATAATTCAGAGGATTCAAAAGAGGTGTATGGGTCAATGCATTCTTAAGAGCATCAAAATATCATTGAGCATTGTCATCCCAGATGAAAGGAGTGTCTTTCTGCAACAATCGCATAAATCCTTTAGTAAGCTCGATGTAATTACATATAAAACGACGAAGAAAGTTTTCTTTCCCTTGCAAAATTTGTAGTTGGGTCAGATTGTTGGGAGGAGGTAAAGCAATAATAACTTTAATCTTGAAAGGATCCACCCTAATCCCATCTTTGGAGACAATGAAACCGAGGAGTCGACCTGATTCGACAACGAAGATGCATTTGTGTGGGTTCAAACGGATACGGTAGAATCGACATCGAATAAAAATGGTCTGTAGATGACCAATATGGTCTGATCGACTAGAGGAATCGGTAGGTAAATCATCAAGGTAAGGTTCCGCAATATGTTTGATATTGTGGAAAGCATATGACATGGCCCACTGAAAAGTGGCACCAACATTTTTTAGACCAAAAGGTAGTTTCCGATAGGTGAAATTTCCCCACAAGCAGATCAAGGTTGTGTTATGTTGATCAGTGGTTAGAATGTCAATCTAGTTATATCCTGAAAATCCATCCATGAAAGAGAAAATAATGCTGCCAGCACAATTATCAATGATTTGGTCGATGAAGGGTGTGGGGTAATTATATTTGGGAAAATCCTTGTTAATATCCCTATAATCAATGCAGACACGAATGGTACCTTGTTTTTTAGCAACCAGAATAGTGTTAGAAACCCATTCTGTAAAGGGGACAAGATAGATAAATCTAGATTTTAACAGTTTTTCAACTTCTGCCTTTATGGCTGTGATTTTCTTAAGATGAACCGAGCAAATTTTTTGTCACACAGGTTCAACACCTAGGTAAGTTTTTATTTCATGCAAAACGATCGAGGGATCGATCCCAGAAATTTCCTCGTAACTCCAAGAGAAGACATCACATAATTATTTAAATAAAGTGGTATAAGAAGCCACTTCCTCGGGCAAACAATTATCACTGAGATGAACATTTTCCACGATACCTTCCTTGATCGAGATATAGATAGCGATTGTAGAAGAGAAGTTTCCTAAATCCCCCTCAGAAGTAGTATCCTGGGTAAGTATAGGAGATTGGGGAGAATCAACAACATCGGGGGGGAAGATAGAGTGTATATCTTCCTGAATTTATTCTAGAGGAGGAAGAAAAGATGATTGATGATGGTTGTCATCCCAAGGTACTTCTTCAATACTAAGCATTTCCATAATGGATTTGTGTGATTGAAAAATCTGGGAAATGTAGTCAAAAGAAGAAGACAAGGAATTCAACCAAGATGGCAACGAATAAGTGTTGGATGCCAATAGATGTTGGTCATCCAAGGAGGGAGAGGCAGATTAGATAACATTGTATGAAGCCTCAGCTGGAATAAGTGGCATAGAGTCAATCAGTGCATCGAATTCTAATGGACTAGGCACATGCCAAGGATCAAATGATTCTAAAGAATGATAGGCCATAGTCGAAATCATATTGATTGTGGAAATATGTTGTGTGGTGGGAGGAAGTGGTGCAAGGAAAGTAACCATAAGGGAAAAATATTTTAAAATCCCTACACCAACACTTTCATAAGTGATTCTACTATCTCCCAAGATTGTTGGTGACGGGAGTTCGAGCATCGTGTGTACAGTAATCTAACTGGTCAATAGTGACAATGTTTCCTTGAAGAGGGAATTGTACACATAGAAACATCGATGAAGCAATGACAGTCATGGAGTAAAACCAACTTCTTCCTAATAACAAGTTGTAACCAAGGGGAGCATCAACTACCTCTACATCGACAGAGATGATCTTACCTCCCAACTGAACAACTAATGACTGCAAAAGTCCATGAGGATGAAAACCTCACCCGTCAAATGCTCATAAAATTGTAGGGGATTGGTTAAGCACAAGTGATTTTAATCCTTTCCAAAAAGATAACGACATGACACAAGTGGAAGCTCCCTCATCCAAGATGGTGCGGTGAATGTGTTGGTTATGAACAACGACATCAATTTGAAAAGCAAGTTGGTGAGAAAGTGGTGAATTGAAGTTGTCCAGGTTAAACATGATATTGTTTGACGACTCGGGATCAATGGTGCCAATGGAAGCCAAGAGCATTCTATGTTGACTTGGGCAGTGCTGTAGAAATTCAAGAGTGGACATAGCACACAATGCTTGAGCCAAATCTTCACCAATGTTGTAGTTTTGGGCGACATGTGAACTAGGATTAAAAGTTGATTTGCAGATAGTGCTCTTGGGAGGGTGTAACATAGAGTTGAAAGTAGGTTTCTCTATCTAAATTGATCCAGATGGAGGACTAACATATGGAGGACTAACGGAGGTAGGAGATGGATCCGGTGGAGTACCGTTAGTGACCTTTTCTTTATCAGGTTTAGCCAACATGTCATACGTGGTAGTGCGAGTGGTTAAATCAATCCCATTGAACATATAAATATGAACACTCGTCGAGGCTTCTGTTAGTCTCCAATATTGACCATATTTTTGCCTATATTATGTCAGATATACCCCTATTCCATATCTAGTATCATTCCTTTCTGGCCTGACCTTGATACATTTCACATCATTTTTCCCTAAATGGAGCTATTCAAGGTATTCATATGATTTAAGTTATTTCTAATGTATTTTGATACTTTAAACTGATATTGATACTAACATTACATTAGTTAGGTACTTGTTTCCTTGAAACAGATTTATCAGTACCAAATACCGGCTTGCACTCAGTGGAGATGTCAAAGATTTGCACGATGTTACCAGACTAGAATGATAGTTCTGATTCATATGATTGATCGAGTTATAGTTCAGATTTCAAATCTCGAATTTAATCTCTAAAGAACAGAATGTGATGAATCAGAGCAAAATTATAGAACCGTTTGTAATGATGCTTATCTCTATTTTATAGCTCGCACTTCTTGACACTTCGTGTCATGAAGCTGTGAACTCAGTTTTAACAAACTTTGAGTCATTTTCAGATCTAAGATTCGCTTAATTAATGTACCTATGTTCAAGACTATTTTTGGG
>SNQJ01S0281002.1:0-11205 GCA_010110895.2 Picea sitchensis
CTAGGAAAAGGGTGACCGGTGGTGGACACTTGTCACATAGGAAAGAGCCAACCCACTGTTGACTTATCGTGGCTCGAGGTTTCGCAGGACGAAGAAGTTGCACCTTGATCGCTAAGGCTGCGAAATGCCGAGAGTTGAGGTCTCGTGTGATGGGCGATGACGACACATCTCATGAGTAGAGTATAGCGGAGGAGACAAGTGGCGGGTGCGCATCGCTCTTGCAGAGTCCACATAACGTTGACCTCTCGCGTCTCGGGAATTCACAAAGAAGGAGCACAAGGGCTCAACACCTCAACTAGCGAAGTTGCGAGTGGTGCTAGTGTTTGGCCTAGCCTACAGTTACATGTAGCAGGTGTTAGTGAGGAGGGAGCCATACCCATATCATATCTCAGGTATCGGTGTTTGGAGAAAAGGGGATTCAAGAGTCTTGACTCCCAACTCACGAGTTGTGAAAGGCGCTTGCGCTAAGGCCAGGGTGTGGTCGTTTGGAGGAGGATAAGGGAAGGGAGGGTTTGTGCTAGGCCCCATAGATGTCTTGGGGATTCTGTCCCTCGAAGAAAAAGAACATAAAAACTAGGTTTTCGTAGTGGGTGTGTGACAACTGACGTCAGCAGTATGACATGTGACATCATAATGATGTCATGATGATGTCATCATGTTGACATGGTATCACCAAGAGTGACATGTGTCACTCGAATTTGGTGTTTTCGGGCTGAGTTGGCACTAGTACGGATTCGACATGTGACACTGTATGGATGATGCGTGGAAGTCCGTACATGATGTGGCCCAATGATAGGCTGACACGTGGTAGTACGAACGACAGGTGGCTGTATGAAAGCTGATGTGGCAGGGTGACTAGGTTTTACGGATGATGATGTGGCCCAATCAAAGGGCACCACATGGCACCTTGAATTTAGCCAATATTGGTTGGGTCAAATGTTTTTGTCACCCACAAGTTTGGAACCCCCGACCTCCATGGGTGCCAACTGACTAAACTCCTTGGGCTAACTGTCTTCGCTATGGATGTTCCTTGTTAGTGATACGACACAATATATATAAAAGTTTGTGTTGGTGGATTTGTGGGGATACTGCCTGGTTGGAAGGGATAGCCCCGCCGACCAAAGTGTGTGACCATAGCTACGATAAGGAGCTCGCAATGATTATGTGGAGGCGTGGATCTCTAGTACCAGGGCACGTGGTGCCATACAACCTACCATCCAAAACCAGGGGCTAAAGACCAACGCGCCAGCCCTACCCGAGGCCATATGATAGTCTCCATGTGACCAGGATCTTGAGAGAAGGGGTTGTGCCCTGTATTATTTCCAAATTTGGGTTTTTAACATTATATTATGGTTTTTTTGGTTATTTCAGCTTGTTTTTGGAGTGTTTTATCCATTATTGGGGGATCTGGAGCCCGATTTGAGGCCATATCTTGGGAGGAAGTTGGGAGGTTGATACCAAATCCAAATATATATAAACCAAGGGTTCTTAGCATCATGAGAGAGGTTCAAAACAAGAGAAATGTCGGGGAATTTGAAAGCCAAAGCCATTTTTATGCAGGGAAGCCATTGAGGAGGGGAACTTTGTGGGCCAATTGTGAGAGCTACGCTCAAACGTTTTCAGTGCCGTCAGTCGTGTTGGATTATTGAGGTCGAGAAAAACACAACTAGACCAGTTTGTAATCCTTTTGACACCTTTCTGATGTACTTTTGAAGCATTGAAGAGAAATAAGAAAGACTCACCCACTAAGACAAAGGCCCGGAGACGTAGACGATCTTGCCGAACTTCGTTAACAACTTTGTTGTTATGGTTTGTTGTTCTTTGAGATTACATTCTGATCTGAATTTCTTATTATGGATGCTATAATATCTCATTAATTTCTTCTTCTTTCATCAATTCCTAAATGTCAAATGAACTCATGCTTAAAACTTAACCAAGTCTTTAAAAGATCATTTCGGATCAAGTGGTATCAGAGCAGGTTGACAATTGGTTTTTGAGTTTGCATGATTACCAGGGAAAATCTGAGTTGTGGTGAAGGCAAGCTTATAGAAGGGGATCTAGAGCTTGGATCGATAAAGAGGACTTCTCAAAGTGAGGAGATGGCATCGGAAGAAGGCATGTCTCAGAAGGAGATCGAGTTGAAAAAGAATTTATTCACCATGTATGAGATGGTAAATGTATTATATGAGGATTAATTGGAACAAAAGAGGCCTTTCCAAGTTGAATATTCCAAACAAGACAAAAGTGAAGAAGGAGATGATCCTCCTAAACCTCCTCCTTCACCTCCTTCTTCTCCATCAACTTCTTCTTCTTCAAGTACAAGTTCCAAATCCACCGCAAGAAAACATTCCCATAAACATAAACATGATATACCTTTACTTAAGATTGATGTGAAATTTGAATTGCCCATGTATGATGGTGAAGTCAATGCCGAGAGGCTTGATAACTGGGTCAGACAAATGGAAGTTTATTGTACTATGCAACAAATCAAGGATGATTCAACCCAAATCAAGTTGGCATTGCTTCGTCTTGCAGGCACAACACTCATCTGGTAGCAGAGTAAGTTCCAAAATCGCATGCAACAAGTTGGTAATGTATTTCCATCATGGCAAGATTTTGTTTTTGCACTTAGAAAGAAATTTTATCCTTTGGGTTATAAAGAGAAGGCTTTAATTGAATGGAAAGGTCTTAAACTAAGAAAGGGACAAATGATGCAAGAATACACAGATGAATTTCGTAAGATGGAATTAATGTTAAATATTCCATTACATACCCAAGAAACTCTTATGAAGTATGTAGGAGGTTTACCTGCAAATATTCATAACATTGTATTTGTGGTTGGACCTACTAATCTTGATGAGGTTTTTGTTCAAGAAACATACATTGAAGAAGGGAAAACATGAGTTGGTTTATAAGGGGAATCGTCTTCAAGGAAAGAGGACAAAAGAAAGGGGAATGACAAGAAAGAAAATTCAACGACAAGAAGGGAAGATGAGCTCTCTTGAAAGAATTGCAAGAAAGAAGGGCACGATGATGACCATTTCTCACAATTAGACCCAGAGAAGAGACCGAAATGGTTCAAAGAAAGGAAAGGGAGGAAAACAGTTGCAACAACAACATGACCAAAAACTTGGGATATGATTCAGGTGATGAGACTAAGATCACAACAGTTGGTTTGAAATGTAAAATTGGTGATGGATATGATTCTAGATGAAAATTGTTTTATGTAAGGGTGATAATGAAACATACCAAGATTGATACATTGATAAATAATGGATCTCAATCTAACTTTATTTCATAGGAAGTGGTTAAACAATTGGATTAAACACTAAGATGCATCATAAACCTTACTCACTTAAATGGATAAGAAATAATCATAAATTGCACATAACAAATCAATGCACTTTAAATTTTTCAATTTCATCAAAGTTTGTGGATGAGGTAATGTGTGATGTGGTGTCACTCAATGAATGTGGAATGGTCTTAGGCAGTCCTTATTTGTATGATCACAACACAATCTTCTACAGGGAACATAATCAATATCACTTAACTAAAGAAGGAAATGAATATGTTGTACATGCTCATCACTTAAAAGCAAATCAATTTCTACAAACAATGGAATAATTAAGGAAGGCATCTTATGCAAGAAACACACCTATAATTGTGCCAAAACAAACAATTGATCTTAAGCATGAACATGAGATGGTTGTAGAATGGAAGATCAATCATACTTTGCTTCAATATAAGTTAATGTCGCGCAAGTACTTCAAACATATTAGCTCATTTGCAGTCATATTTTTTATGTTATCGTTGCTAATGTTTTCAACATGGATGGTAGTGGCTTCAGTAAGATGTGAAAGAGTACAAGTGGCTAACAATATGCTGTCAGTTGTCATGGTTGTTTTGTAATTGATCTGGATGAGACAGGTGCACATGACAGATTTTAAAGACAAAGAACAAGTGGGGTGGACTATCCCACACTTGATGACTGTTTAATACTCTTTTGGAGGACCAAAAGGTCTTAGTGGGGAAGCATTATCCAAAATGGATCCAGGAAGGCCTAAAAATAAAAGTTATCAGAATCAGACGAAACCAGTGCCATTGCGTCTGACTGGTTGCATTGATTTCGTCCATATAAGTTTTTTTGCAAATGGACATCGTATGCGAAAGATATCATGTTCTGACCGATTTCCCAAACATGCAAAAAGTCAAACTCGTCAAAGTCAACAGGACATACTACTGATGTCAGCAATATGACATGTGACGTCAACATGACATGATGATGATGTCAGCATGACATGATGACACCATCATGTTGATGTGGCATCACCAAGAGGTGACACATGTCACTTGAATTTGAAATTTTTGGGCTGAGTTGGCACCAGTATGGATTTGACACGTGGCATTGTACAGATGATGTGTGGCAGTCCATACATGACGTGGCACAATGATAGGCTGACACGTGGCAGTACAAACAACAAGTGGATGTATGGAAGATGACATGGCAGGGTGACTGGGCTGTACGGATGATGACGTGGCCCAATCAGAGGGTTCCACGTGACACCCCGGATTTAGACAATGTTGGCTAGGTCAAATTTTTTTGTTACCTGCAAGTTTTGAACCCCCGACCTTCGCGGGCACCAACTGACTAAACTCCCTGGGCTAACCTTCTGTGCTATGGATGTTCCTTGTTAGTGATATGGCACAATAGATATAAAAGTTTGTATTGGCGGATTTGTGGGGATAGTGCTCGGTCGACAGGGCTAGCCCCACTGACCAAGGCGCGTGACTAGGAGCTAACAATGATTATGTGGAGGTGTGGAGCTCTAAAACTAGGGCACGTGGTGCCATATGATTTGCCATCCAAAACCAGGGGCTAAAGACCAGCACGCCAACCCAACCCGAGGCCATATGGTTGTCTCCATGTGACCAGGACCCTAGGAGAAGGGGGTTGCACCCTGTATTATTTTCAAATTTGGGTTTTTAACATTATATTATGATTTTTTTGGTTATTTTAGCCTGTTTTTGGAGGATTTTAGCCATTATTGGGGGATCTGGAGCCCGATTTGAGGCCAGATCTTGGGAGGAAGTTGGGAGGTTGATAATGAATCCAAATCTATATAAACCAAGGGTTCTTAGCAGGATGAGAGAGGTTTAAAATATGAGAAATGCTGAGGAATTTGAAAGCCAAAGCGATTTTTATGTAGGGAAGCCATTTAGGAGGGGAACTTTGCGTGCCAATTCCGAGAGCTACACTCAATAGTTTTTAGTGTCGACAATTGTGTTGGATTCTTAAGGTCGAGTTGAACACAACCATACCAATTTGTAATCCTTTTGAGACTTTTCTTATTTAGTTTTGAAGCATTTAATAGAAATAAGAAAGTCTCACCCACTGAGACAAAGGCCCAGAGACATAGGCGATCTTGTCGAACTCTGTTAAAAAATTTGTTGTTATGGTTTGTTTTTATTTGAGGTTACATTCTGATCTGCATTTCTTATTATGGTTTGTATAATATCTCATTAATTTCTTCTTCTTTCAGCAATTCCTAAATGGTAAATGAACTCATGCTTAAAACTTAACCAAGTCTTTAAAAGATCATTTCGGATCAATATAACATATATGTTACGTATAATATATATGTTATGCAACATATATAACATGTTACATAACATATATATATATGTGTGTGTGTGTGTGTGTGTGTGTGTGTGTGTTATGTAACATAACATATATGTTATATGTAACATATATTTTATATATGTTACGTAACATATGTAACATATAACATATATGTTATATGTAATATATATGATCTAGATTATTTTCGGCACGAAATGAGAGTGGATATATAATAAAACAATGTACAGAGATATCTCAGATATTCAATAATATAACATAAATGTATCAGAGATGCAACCATAAACACCTAGATGCAGTAATACACAATTTTCTATTAATGAGCAAAAATGTACAAAGATTGTAAAAACACAGAGTGAGAGTTAGAATGGTGACATCTTATCTCTGAGAAGCAACGTGTCTGATTCACATTCGTAAGAAGATGATTTTTATAATGAGGCTCCAAAGGCCTTTTATCATAAATAAAATCCAAAATCCTAACCTCGGAAGATGAAAAGGCAACAATTTTGTGGGCCCCGTTTTTGGTAGTTTGGTGTATCAACTTCCCAGGGGCATAACTTTGGCATATGATCTCCGTTTGTGGCGCACGATATCTCATTGGAAAGGTATCATCGAGGAGATTCATTTTAGGGGCTCAATCAAATCTATTAGACTGCATTGAGAAGCTCAATCCAAAAAAACCTTCATTTAGGCCCTCAAAAAGGCCTCGGAAGTTAAAAGCTACTAAAAAATAGTAAATTACCAAAATTGCCATAAAACTGTTTTGAGCCACTTGGAAAAGGTGGGTGGCCACCGATATCCACCTGGATCAATCCTCCCTCTTTAGGAAGAAATGGTATCCATCACATTGATTTTCCGAGGGAGAGATAAAAGCGTTTGTTGAATCTGCATCTTGATGAGTTGTTTGCCTTGTTGGAGAAGTTGCATTGCGTAGCTTGTTGAAGGTTGTCACGAACCTGTGGCTGTAAGGGTTGGACATTTTTAACCAGTTTTTCTATATGAGATGCATGTGTGTAGAAGGAATCTTTACATTATGCTACATTCTTTTCAACCTTCTTCTGTTGGATAGAAAGTGCTTGGGTCGAGGTTGTAGTGTTTGCAGTATCCTTCTGTTCACCTTTTGAACAGATTGTGAAGAAGCTAAATTTTGTAGTATGAGATACTACCTTGCGGCACTATTTAGGTGAGACAGTATTCAAAACCACCTATGATATCCTCTAGAGATGACCCCTCAGAGTAACAATGACACTACGGGGTTGACACTCATAGATAACATGATGCTTCCACATATATGGTTGGCCCAAGAGAGCATCACAGACATCTAGCGGGGAAACATCCCATAATACATCATCCTTAAAGGGATGGATGTCGTATGACAATCAACATTGTTGGCTGACACATAGATCTCGTCCCTGGTGAAGCCACCCAATGTTGTATGGTTGGGGGTGTGGTGTCGAAAATCCCAACTGTTTGATGACCTCTGTTGAGATGAGGTTCTTCCGGCTTCCACTATCAACAAAAAAATGCAGCGGGGTCCCCTTCACCCACATCTGTGAATGAAAAAGATGCTCCCCCTCTTCAGGATCTGTTGGTTCTTCTGGTTGAATTGTTGTGGTCGCGACAATAATAGTGGGGTCTACGTCGATGATCTGTATTCTGTCAGTATTTTCTGAATCAGATTTTGAATCAGGGTTTGGCTCCTTGTCTTTGATTTCGACCACCAAAGAATGTTTTGAGAGACATTCATCAGTGTTGTTCCAGGGGATTTTGTGGAAATCACACCATTTTCCAGTGTCCTTCTTCATCTTCCCATAACCCTTCTTTTCCTATGACTTGGACTAGTTTTTGGGAGATTGTTTGTTAGGGTTGTCTTTATCATACTTTGGTTGTTGCATATTTGTAGACCCGAAATTCCGTTTGTTCTGGTGCTTAAATTTCTTCTCGATTTTAACAACATATTGATACACGACACCGAGTGATGAGATATCTAGAAAATACATTTTAGTTTGGATGTATCTGTGTAGAGCCCCACAGTATTTTAGAACCAAATGTCCCTCGAAGTCTTTGATACCCATCTTGGTGCGTACGGTATGGAAGGTATTGGTGAAATGTGACACTGCTTGGACCCTCTCTTTCCACAGTGTGGTCCATCTCATGTATTGGTCCTCATAGTTGCCAACAGGGTAATATTGTTCCTTGACCGCATCTACAAAAAAATCCCAAGTGGGATTGGCCCCATATATTTCAGACTCTTTTGTGGAACTTTTCTCCCAGTAAGTTTCCCACCAATGTTTGACATGGGGGAGAGATTTAAGGAGTGTGACGGTGATCTTTTCCCTATCGGAAAAATGTTGAATAGAGAAATAACCTTCTAGCATATTTAACCATTTGTTTAGTGCATCTGCATCTATCTGACCTTCAAATATGGGAATATCAAAATTAACTTGTACTTTGAAAGGAGAGGTGCTTCCAAAGTGGTTGTTTGATGAATATGCGTATGTTGCTATCGGTAAGCATTGAAAGATGTGGGAAAAATTGTCCATCATTTCATCCCTCTGTCGTGTGAGAGCTTGGTCAAGCAACATATTGATAGAATCGTCTGCTCCATTGTTTTTCTTTTTTTCCACCATGGAGGGTTTCTTGAGCATGCGAGAGTGATTGTATTCAAGAGAGACAAGCTCTATACCCAACTTTATATACTCGGACCTCATCGGGGACATGCACTGAAAAAAGCAATCAAGAGTAGCCTGCTCTGATACCACTAATCTAGATTATTTTCGGCACGAAATGAGAGCGCAGATATAATAAAGCAATGTACAGAGATATCTTGGATATCCAATAATATAACAGAAATGTGTCATATATGCAACCATAAACACAGAGGTACAGTAATACACATTTTTCTATTAATGAGTGAAAATGTACAAAGACTATAAAAATACAGAGTGAGAGTTAGAATGGTGGCAACTTATCTCTGAGAAGAGATGTGTCCGGTAATCACATTCGCAAGAAGATGATTTTCACAATGAGGCTCCAAAGGAATTTTTATCATAAATAAAATCCAAAACCCTAACCCTGGTGTTAGCACTCTGTAATTTTCCTAAGGCTGCTGAGGCAAACACAGAGGTAACCTCGAACCGCTTCGAGTCTTGGATCTAGCCCTCCAAGACTCAGAGAGGGATCTCTCTTTAAGATTTAGCTTTGTTTGGGCAATAGGACTGATGTTAGTCTAGTTAAAAAGCAAGGTAAATATAGGGTTTTTGATTTTGAGGTGGTTAGTTTGGGACAACAAAGAGAGCCATTGGGCAAATGGGGTCTGTGATTAAAAGTGATTCACATATCATATCTGGACAAGACTGTTACACAAGGCAAGGCAGCAGAAACATTGGATCGATTTAAGTTTAAATGGCGTGGATGAGAGGAGAAATAGGTGAGGGAAAAGGTAGGCAAATGAGCACTTAAGAATCCCTAAGCTAGCCTTTTAGAAGATAAACATAAAAATCACCACAAGCCGAGAGGCAGAGTATTGGATAATAAATTTTGCCACTATTACTTTCCTTCTGGTGATTGGAATAGAGAACAAATTGTGAAGAAAACAGGAAACACATTAACAAAGAAGAAAGACATCACCAATATCTCTACACAAGAATCCTGAGAACAACATGTACATCACTGGTATATCATTAAAAATAACAGAGAAATATTCTCTGGCTGAAACACAGCCATCACCCAGCAGAGAAAATAAAAATCTCAGCTCTGGACCTCTCACACAGGTCGAGCCTCTCCTCACAGCCCAGTTGAACCCTTTTTCTGCCTTTTACAGATGTATTTATAATGAAAAATCCCCCCAGCCTCAGGAAAAATGCGGGCTCTATCCCTGTTTTCTCAAAATAGAAAACAGTTACACCACTCAACACATGTTGATTTTTCTTTAAACAAATAGAACTGCAAGTTAGACAGGGAAATTACAATTGATAACTATTTCTTTGACATCTGGAGTTTGTTGTGTTTTGCTGGCAACTGAGTCGAATCTTCTTAGACAGGAATGCTTTGCCACCTGTAGATTGTCTCCAACAATAAACTGAATGAAAACTGAATTTGGTGGCTCGTTTGCTTTGACATCTGGCATATTGGAGGAGGTTTAATAATTTGCTGGCGAATGGAGTTTAACATCATCTCATAATCAACAGTCGAATCCTGAGTAGGTTGAGGTATGCTGCCAGTTGTAAGGATTGGTGATCCAATCTCTGCCAGAAAATGGGAAACTTCTGCCATGTGTCCCCTGTTTTTTCTCCATGTACCTGCTATGCCACATGTGCTTGACTGCTCTGCCACCAAGTCTTAACTGCTCTCGGATTCTGGGGATGATCATTTCCTTGTTGGCTGTTCAACTGAAATTCGATTTCCCTGAATGAAGCTGCCACTTGTGTTTTAACTGCAGATTGCCATAAATGAAACTGCCACTTGTGTCATTGCCAGGTGTCTTATGTAGCTTCAATGGGTATGATTCTGTGGATACTACATTTACATTGTCAAATTGCCACTGAAACAAAAGACCTGCGTGAAAAGATGAACGTTTGGCTTTTCTTCTATCAACTGTAGAAACCCAAGCTTCATCCAGTCAATCTTTCTGGACTTCAACTATGTTAATTTTCATTGTCAGACTCTGTTTCTTTTTCATGAGAGGCATTGTGTGTTGTTGCCATGGATTTGGTGATCCTCTGTGCATCATCGGGAGTAAACCATTGCTCGTAAGCATTTGCTAGTTTCAGAACTAGAGACATGGCAATCCCTTGGAAATTTGCCTCTCACAAGAAAAATGCTCCAGCCCACCAAGCTTTGCATTAATTTTCAACATAACATTAGCAATGTAATCAGGCTCACATTTTTGACATAATCTGCCGAGCAACACTGGGTCCAAACACCAAACACCAACTCACATAACCTGTTTACGATAGCAGAAAGCATTATGCAGAGGATAAGCTCGAGACGGTTTCTCAAGAGGGTTACCATTACTCTCTGTTGCTTCTATCGTATGTTTTAATGACACCTCCAACATTTCCATAATCAAACAATCCTTAATCACTGCAACTTTGTATTCTCCTTTCTGATACTTAACTTCAATGCATTGGACCACATCCCAGGCTTTGTTCTTTCTTGAATGTTGGATGTTCTGGTAGATTTTTATCTCAATGTCAAACACAAAAACGTCATCATGGTTCAATGAAGAACGAGAAAAAGGGACCTGCTTCACATGTATAAACCGCCTTCCTTTACATAAATATAGACTTGGTTGAAATTTAGTGGTGTCCATACGAGGAATACTCCATCCATTTTCAGTATCTGTACCAGAATTCCAATCTGCAGAAGCGTCCAAAGATTCAGTGTCTGGCTTGAGAGGGGCCACGTCAAGTATTGAGACATACCGAGTAGTTAAACCTAAAACCCTTGACAAGTGCCACAGATAAGGCAGCCACCTTAGTGCGACTTTCTATGGAATGGAGCAATTTGGTGACAAATGTTTTGCTCTCTTCAGGCTGAGTAGATGAGCTTTCTTCAGAAGACTG
>SNQJ01S0281003.1:469-11205 GCA_010110895.2 Picea sitchensis
CCCCTTCCATGTCATTCACACACAAGGACATATCTGACTTTTATATCCTTTTTTTTTATTTTTTATCCAAGGATCTTCCAAGCATCCTTATGATCACGTATACACATTCATGTATATGTAGGTGCATCTATTGCACCTTTTTACCTAATGCAATCACTTGATAGTTTAATTTCATCATTAGTGTCCTTTAGTTTGAGACTTCGGTCACTTACAGGACTAATCTCATAGTCATACCTCGTGTTGGTGTTGTCTTCTCTCATGGCTATAACCAACCAGGGTCACTTTCCTCTTTATGCGACAATGTCTTAGCAAGAAAACCTCCTTGCTTCAGCTTCCATAGGGTCTTACCCATCTCACTTTTCTCTGGTCATGAGGAGTTATATACTCCGATTTTAATATAAAGCAGTAATTATACAACCAAGGATCCTACCTAATCCTCTCAGATTACATTAGGCCCACAAAGGTATTAACCATTATATAACCAGCCATCATCAGTGCCTAATGTTCCAACTGCCCATGCTTAGAGGCGGCATCACTAAAATCAAGTTTTTCGGCTTTCGGGCTTCAGCTACCCTTGATAGAACCCTGCCACCTTCAGCTATCCACATTCAAGTCTTATTATCCATTTTAATTAGCATATCCCTACTTAGGTAAGAGTAGTCGTCACTTCGACAAAGGGGTTAAAGAAATTCTTCTGTTGAAATTCAACAAGAATTCCCAAAAACACAAGTTCAATTTGCAATCCTTCTCCTCAAGGAGTAAATGCAGATAACTATATCTCCTTACGCGACTCGTACATGAGCCCAAGTAGGCCAAGTGTTGTAACCATGATCTGATACCAATTTGTTACACACCCACTACGGCAACTAATTTTTTTTTTTGTCTTTTCTTCGAGGGACAGAATCCCTGAATTTCTATGGGGCCTAGCGCAAACCATTCCTTCCCTTATCCTCCTCCAAGCGACCACAACCTGGACTTAGCGCAAGCGCCTTTCACAACTCACGAGTTGGAGAGTCAAGGCTCTCGACTCCTCTTTCTCCAAACGTCGATACCCAAAATGCGATATGGGTATGGCTCCCTCCTCACTAGCGCCTGCTGCATACAATTGTAGGCTAGGCTAAACACTAGTACTACTCGCAACTCGCGACTTCACAAGTTGGAGTGTTGAGCCCTCGTGCTCCTCCTTTGCAAATCCCTGAAACGTGAAAGGTCAACAATGGGTTGACTCTTTCCTAGGCAACATGTGTCCACCACCTGTCAACCACGTGGTCCCCACCTAACGAATGTGCCACGTGTTAGCACGAGCCCTCGATGCTCGACACTTTACGACTTCTGCAGTCGAAAAGAAATTCTTTCAACCTTTGAACCACCGATACGCGATACCACGCGCGGGGTTCTGATCCAACGGTTCTCCCGTGGCTTGGATCCAATGGTCTGGATCCTTTTGAGATCTCGTGTATCGCGAGTCCTTAAAACCTTGCCCGCTGACTCCTTCGAGTCGTGAGTAAGCGAAACGTTGAGCTTTCGCCACGTGCCCTCCTTGATGGACGACTACGATCAAATCGTGACTTCGCACATCGCTGGTTCGAACAGTATGCTCTTTGACCTTCTTGCTCTACGAGTCAGCGAAATGATGAGCTCTCGCCATGCGTCCTCTATAATGGATGGCTTGATTTCCTCTTCGAAGAGTTTGGGATTTCGTGACTCGCATGTTGTAAGGTTCTTCCATCGGTTGACACGTGTCCAACTTGATATCTGACGGTCTAACTTCCCATCAGGATTTTGTGTATCGTTCATTTGAAGGGATCTCTACCTCTGTTTCCCCGAACGTCAAAATCCTCCTTTAGGCACGAAGCATTAAGGTTATCGCTACTTCTGTAGATCTAACGATTGTCCGTCCTCATCTCTGCGTTCCTCCAATATCGACCGTTTTTCCTCTGGAGCCTTCGCTGCTTCCCGTCCTTGAATAATTTCGGTCTCCAAAGGCTTTGAACCTTTATCCCTTCCTCTGCAATCCAACTTGGTTTAAGGAACACTCTGCAAGTGTTATCCCTTCTGAGCTTCGTCAACTATGAAGGACTTAAGAGCCTTGTGCTCTTCTTCCTGGCTTAACAGGCTTCATCCTCCAAGGGACTCAAAACGATTAGGAAGGTTTACATGTGTACATGAAACTGTGTTCACGGTCGACAAGCACACAGTTAGTGACTCGGGCTTATGCCACCACAGGATACAAGTATTTACGAGTATAAAACATATCCTAACCATATGATTTCTTACTGGCCTAATTATACAACCAAGCAATGATAAAAGGAATACAATATATCCATTAAGAAGTCATACACAATTCCTGCAACATACACAGTATAGCCAATTCATACACAGTTACAGATAAATTACACAGGGCAAGAGATCGCTTATCTATTACAGGTTGCCGCCAACCAACTAACTGTGGGTGTTCATCCTTCCACCCAACCATAGGCACAGAGGCATTCATTCTTAGCACTCTGGCCACCCCCACGCCAAGCCATGATATCACTAGGGAATTCTCACACTTCTCGAGGGTTCTTCCTCCGTTTTCGCTTCTGTTTGGGTCATGTTCTCTGTAACTTAGAGCTTTCTCTCTCTCAGTTATGGCCTCGATGAGGTTTCTCAGATGCTCCTCTGCATCAAGCTCGCGGCCTTCAATTTATGACTCGCTAGAGAGCTTTGCGCGTCTCCCTTGCGAGCTTATGCTCTTTTTGTCCGGTGTCTCCTCTCCCGTGTGTATCCCTCTTACCTTGGAAGGTTTGCCGACCTATCCTGTTCCTTCTGTCAGAAGGAAGCTCAGGTCTGTAGGTCCCTATGGTACTTCGGGTTGACAACCCATGTTTCCATTCATGGGGGTGGTTGATAATTCAACCACCGGTCCTTTCTTCATTAACTGATTTCTCTCCTTGGGATCCGAAGGAGGTTGTCATCCTCATTAAGGGAAATTTGGGGTTATTTGTCATAATGAACCCTCTCTTATAGTTTTCACAATCTTCCTCTAGTGATATCATGGCCAGTACTTTCAAGGCTTCACCCCCACAATCAGTCATTGGCAACTCAAATAATAATACATTTACATTGTCCTCATGCATTAGCATGGTAATTCCTATTTTATGATTAATTACAAATTGGGGGAAATAGGGTGTTACAACCCCCCAATCAAGACTCAAGAGTTTCCTTTCACTAATTAACACACACATCCACTCAACACTACCATTGGAGGGGGGATTTTATAGTTATAGAAGCAATTTCAAGATGTCACTGAGCAAAATCATAAGATAAGGAGATATTTAGAGGAGGGGAGATTTCTAGTTGTAGAAGCAATTCCAAGATGCAACAAGATAGGTGTAACTCATTGTTGTTTCACACATGTACCCATACAACATGTCCCACATAGGAGGAGGGGAAGGCCAAGCAAGTAAGCATACTCACCCCACAACCAATCAACCATTATGTTTTAGGAAACAACATTCCCTTGTTGCTACCACCATTGGCACAATAATCATGGTATGTTGGGACTTACATGCTACAGACAAACCCTCCCAACCAATACGAGATAACACACAAGAGAATAGGATATTTTATAGTCACATAAGCAATTCCAAGACACAAGAAGACTAGTCTTTCGTTCTCGCGGGATGCGAGGGACCTGACTTTTGCCTATCTTATTAAAAGTATGGAAGCAGAACGAAACTCATTACTCCTTCTCACGGAAGAACTGTGGAGACAAAGGAGCAGAGCAACCTGGCTAAAAAGTGGTGATCATAATACTAGTTTTTTCATAATTTTGCTACAGCTCGCAGAAACAAGAAACATATTTGGGAGATCTTGGACAAGGAAGGACATCATCACAGGGGACAAGCAGACTTAAAAAGTGAAGCTATCAAACACTTTAAAAGCTTTTTTAAAATTGGCAATCCTCCTTCCCCGATGGATCAAGCTTACACAACTAATTTCTTTCCTCGCTTTGTAGATGAGGAGGATATCGGTCTTCTTGATCGCCCTTGCACTAAGTCATAGATATGGGAGGTATTAAAACATTTTTTCAAAGACAAGAGTCCAGGCCTTGATGGTTGAACAATGGAATTCTTTACACAGTTCTTTGATTTACTAGGTGATGATTTGCTTGAACTTGTGGAGGATTCTAGGAATAGAGGAAATGTCCATAGCTCCTTAAACTCTACATTTCTAGCATTGATTCCAAAGGAAAACAATCCCTTGACCTTTGGTGACTATAGACCTATTCCTTTATGCAATTTATGCTATAAGTTGATTGCGAAGGTGATAGCAAATATATTTAAGCCTATTCTCTTGAGGTCACCGTCAAGTGAGAAACTCAGCCTTTTAAAAGGCAAGCAGATCTTGGATGCTATTAAGACGACACAAGAATGTATTCACAGTATAAAATAGAAAAAACTTCAGGCACTTATTTTAAAGCTAGATTTAAAGAAAGCGTATGATTGTGTTAGTTGGGATTTTCTAAGATTGATTTTGATTCAAACGGGTTTCAGTCTGTTCTCTATAAACTGGATCATGAGTTGTGTTGTCAGTTCTTCCTTTGTTGTTCTAATAAATGGGGAGGCCTCTTCTTTCTTTTGGAGTGAGCGTGGTCTTAGACAAGGCTGCCCTTTGTCGCCTTTATTATTCATTCTAGTTATGGAAAGTTTCAGTCTGATGTTGAAAAAAGCCCAGGATGAGGGTAGCTTGTCGGGGGTGAAGGTTTCCTGGATAGTTAAAATTCTCCATCTGTTCTTTGTGGATGACATATTAATTATGACAAAGGCCACCTTGGAGGAGTGGGCGGAGATAAACTCACTACTGAAGTTGTTTTGTGGTGCATCGGGCCTAAAGGTTAATCTAAGCAAATCTACCTTTCATCACTCGGGTATCCAAGGAGAATTATTGGAAAAGTTTAAAGAAGTTTTCTCCTTTAATTTTGCAGATTTGACGGTAGGCTTTAGATACTTGGGATATTTCTTAAAAGAAGAAAAAATAAAATTCGAAGACTGGAGATGGCTTCTTTCAAAAATTGAAAACAGAATTGGACATTGGTGCAATAGGTGGTTATCTCTTGGTGGTCGTTTTATATTGATAAAATCGGTGTTGGAATCTCAATCGGTATATTAGATGGCTCTTGCAGCGGTACCCAGCTCAGTACTAAATAAAATTCATCAGATGATTTTCGATTTCCTTTGGTCTGGAGGTGGTGCGACACAACACTGCCATCTCAACAGCTGGGAGGCAATCTCAAAACTGAAATATTTCGATGGTTGGGGGCTTAGAAACATTTTCCACTTTAATTGTGCGCTGGTTGCCAACTCTTTGTGGTGGGTTTTAACAAAACAAGGGATCTGGCATAGGGTGATTAAGGATAAATATCTACCCTATTATTCTATCACCACCTGGCTCATATAGACATTGACAATACAACCACTAGCTTCACATAGCTGGAAAAACTTAATAAAGTCCCTTCCACTTATCACTCATTGGTTAAGTTGGTTTCCTGGTAATGGTCAATCCATTCTGATATGCCAAGATAGAATTCTAGGTAGTGGTACCCTTTCTTTTCTCTGTTCGTATCTCTTATTAGTATAGAAATATGAATATCAGATACCTTTATCAAGCCAGGGCACAAATTTTGCAGGGTTGTTATATTGCACAATGGAAAAGTAGCATGGATCTGGGCCTATCGGGGGATCTAGCATACAAATGGAGCTCCTTCTGTAAGTTTCTAATTGGTTCGAGTATTCACCTTCAACATAGAGAAGACCACCTTATCTGGACGGGTAGCGATAACTCGGGTTGTCTCTATGTTAACAATGTTTATTTTGCTTTACAACAAAAACTTTGGCAACAACAGGTAATTGGTTGGAGGAGGCAGTTATGGTCATGGGATATTGCATTGAAGATCAAACTGTTTACTTGGCTTACAATTGAGGACAAAATCCTCACATGGGAGAATCTTCTAAAAAAAGGTTGGGAAGGATCAAGTATTTATCGTCTTTGCTCTCGGGGTCTGGAATCTGTCTTGCATCTTTTTGTAAATTGTTCCTTTACTCTTCAGGTGTGGCAACATATTTACTATGCACTCCATATCAACACAACTTGGGAAGGTGATTCTCTATCAGTCGGTTACATTAGTTGGATAAAAAAAGAGTGGAACTTCATAACTCTACCCTCCTTGGTCTGTTCGTGCATTTGGCTGGAAAGAAACAAAAAAGTATTTGAAAACCATAATCCTTCTATTCAGATGGTGGTTCAAAAAACCTTGGGCTTGCAAAAAATTGCAGAAGATAAGGGGTCTCGAAGTGGAAAGGGTCTTAGGATCTTAAAGATTCCAGTTTTTACTTTGCAAAATATAGGGTGGTTCGACAGTGCAGCCCAAGAAAATGGAAATCTGAGTGGAGTAGGGGGAGTCATTAAAGTCAATGAGGATAATAGCTACAAGTGGATTTTTAATTGCGGTCTTGGGACAAATTCAAGGGCTGAAATTTTAGGGGCATGGGTGACTTTAACATCGACAGTCCACCTGCGACTAGATCAGCTTCAAGTTTTCGGTGATTCAAAAGTTATAATTGAGTGGCTAAATTGCAGGGGAAACTTGAATGTATCTGCTCTTATGGGATGGAAGGATATGATCAAGGACTTAATCAAATCCTTTGTTAACATCAGATTCAATCACTTACTAAGAGAACAACATATGGAAGCGGATGCACTTTCCAAAAAATCCCTGAAAGCTCCAAAAGGAATGATTACCTACAACAAATGGATTGAAGGACATAAGGGCCCTTCATACGATTTGCAGCTCTATTAATGATTCTGACACTTTCCAATTTTTGGTCCATAGAAATTATGTTTCTTCTTTAGAATTTTTGTGTTTAAGCTTTGATGTTGATCTTGTAAAGATGCTTTCCAATTCTATACGTGGAAGCACTATATTATGGCCTCGTTCTCTTGCTCATTGTAGAGATGGATGCTTATCTTATCTTTGAGAAGGACCATCATTTTTGGTGGGGTCGGAAGAATATTACTTTAGCATGACTGATTATCTTGTCGATGTTTTCTTTTTCCAACTGGAAAATTTCTAATTATATATATTATATAATTTGTGTTCTAAAGCAAGGTTACAATCACAACAACGAAGAAGCAATTTATAATGTCCCCCTTTTGAAGTCTTTCAACCAACAAAGTGAGAGAGTTATAAAAGCTAGAAGCAACAAGTAGTATTTTCAAGCATGTAAATACTGAAATAGAGGCTGTAAGAGTGGGCTGCCAAGTAGATGAGATTCCAATATTGTCATCGAATGGTTGAGTGGCAGGGGAGAACTCCAAGCAATCTCACTCTTGGCTTGGAAGGACATAATTAGACTTCTTCAACCATCCTTTAAAAAAATCAGCTACAATCACATTTATCGCGAGCATAATAAAACTGTTGATCTTCTCTCAAAGGCTGCGCTCCAGGAAAAGTGGGAATCATCACATATCATCTTTGGATAGATGGCCATGAGGGCCCACCACTCTTTTTATCCCTATGCTAAGATCAGTTTTATATACTGCTATTTCCTTAACAGACTTTCTAGTCATGAAAGTTGGATTTCATTCTGATCACAGGTAGCATCACCTTTCTGAATCTCATCTACTTGGCAGCCCACTCTTGTCGATGTTACTTGTACTTGAAAACACACACACACACACACACACACACACACACACACACTATATATATATATATTGGGAATTTTTCTGCCGGAAAAAAAAAAGACAGAAGGAGATAGAGGTATCTCATTTTTGTTTCACATACATGCACACTCACACTATGTTTCACAAAAGAAGAGGGTAAAGCCTAACAATCAAAGATACACACCCCAAAACTAATCAACCATTATATTAATAAGAAGGAATACCACTCCCTCATAGCAAAATAACATCTAATAATGTGGCACCAAAATCTTACACCCAAACTTAACTTTAAAAGTAATAAAACATTTAATGAAGATAATGTCATATAACCCATTAAATCTCATTATTGTTGTTGATGATAACGACGATGATGATGGTTAACATCCACTAAGACCAAGATTGGTTTATTAGACCTTAAGAAAGGTAAGAGATTACTTAGACTTTCTTAGAATTTTATTTCGATGCTCCATAAGCATTAAGAAAAGTGTTCCAAAATCACTGTTATATATGTATGAGATTTACCTAAATCAACGATATACAATTTAGAAAAGTAACAAAAAGTAATATTAACAGAATTTAGAAAAATAACGAAAAGTAATATTAACAGAATTTAGAAAAGTAATAACCACAAAAAAATTATAACCTTCACATATAAACATTATTAACATTATTGGTAATCTCAAAAAGCAAACATAGCGTATAGCAAGGCAACCACGGAAAAATACAAAACAAACCCTAAAGCAAGGCAACCACAGAAAAAACAAAACAAACCCTAAGGATAGGGTTTGAGCGGTGATAAGTACTTTTAGAATCCAAGGCAGGGTAGGGTTTGTAGAGACTAAAACCCTAGCGCTTTCTCCACATATATCAATCTACAATAACCATGGCTATTAACGGCCTCTTTGTTCTCTAACATCGTGTGCTAGCCCTCGCAAGTATGGGCTACTTTCTCTTGAGTGGTGTATTTACGGAGCATTTAGTCTAGTCGGCTCCGAGCGGCTTTATTGTCAAGACCCGCTTGTGTTTCAGCGTTTCTTTGGTTTGCTGGTTATTCGTGTATCTATGGTAGCTTGCCATATTTCTGAGGTTCAGATTTAAATTCCTATTTTTGCTTGTATGCTTTTGTTCAGTTATATGTTATATGGTTAGTTATTTCTGTTGTTTATGCACAAATGTCAAAGTACTATGAGGTCTGGAGATGATCATATGATGATTTAAATAACTGCAACAACATGATATCTCGTGATTACCAGTATTTAAGTCTCTGATGATCAGATATAAAGATATTAGTGGGAAATGATGAATGCAAATTGGTCCGTGTGTATGAATAACAATGATCATTTATATTTGCAAATATAGCTGATTCCCTACTGTAATCTTTCGGGTTTTGTTAGTGTTACCTCAGGGTTTTTAAATTTCTGAAGAAAGCTCGATGATTATATGCCCTAGGGCAATATACGCTATGCTGAGATTTAATCTTTGAAGAGCGACCAATAAGATGAGAGCTATTTCCCGGTGTGTTTTACTTTTTTCGAATTAGGGCTAATTTATCGGCCGTCTAATGGTTATTGTTACAGTCTTTTCTCTGTACCCAGTAGAAATTAGTGGATTTAGCATAATCTTCAGAGAGTTCAAGTTGTTTTGATTTTATAAGGGTTATGCCTTTTTTTTGGTGCCCTGCATCTATCATTTTAGTGAATGTAGACCACTGATCGATTTTCCGTTCATACTTGAGATTCTTTCTGACCGGTGAAAATGGCCGGCTGTGAGTTTGTATATTCTGAAAGATATTTTGATTTTTATGTGAAGCTTTTTGTGGGTTTCAAAACCTTGCTTACCCACTGCTGTCTAGGGTCAAATTTACTGAAGATTTGGATGAGCCTTGTTGAAAACTTACAGATTAATTATTCGTTTAATTAAAAATATGCAAATTTATATAAAATATACAGTGTATGGGATTTAACTATGGAAGAATATTTTTTGTTGTGTCCACAAAGATCAGCAATAACACAGATAACTTGTTCATGCCATTCAGCAATAACACAGATAACTTGTTCATGCCATTCTGTGTCTGTTGATCATTAAGGCACTTGATTAACATAGATTATTCATTGATCTTACTAACCTGAATCTGCTTGTCATTCATAAGCTAAAGTAAGATGTCGAACTGTAAGAATATTTTTTTTATCCACAAATTAAAGATTGGCATGCAAGAATATTCTTTTTTGTGTCTACAAATTAAAGATTGGCATTAACACAGATAACTTGTTCATGTAATTCTGTGTCCATTGATCATTAAAGCACAATTTGTTCATGTCATTCTGTGTCCATTGATCATTAAATCACCTGATTAACACAGATTATTCATTAACCTGATTAACATGCTTGTTATTGATAAGCTATAACAAACTTTAAGATGTCGAACTGCAAGATGGCAGGTGGCAAAATGTTGAGCGTCTCTAGGCGTTAATCAGCCACTTACTTACGGATTAAGTGGCTGGTTTTAAACGGATGTTAATTTGCTAGTTCATTTCAAAAAAATGCATAATGCATTGGATATGAAAAACTGGACTGAGCGTTTTAAGGTACCTCCCAGAGCTGACTTAATTAAAAGCGGTTATAAGTAGCTTCACAACATTACAGTATAAGCTCCATTAAAATATGGACGACTTATAGAGCAATGTTTTTGCCTATAAATGCAGGGCTTATTGTATGTTTCTGGTATCTGATGAAGGATCGTTGTGATAAGATTGGTCCCCAGCCTTTCATTACAGGTTAAACAGTCACCCAGGCATGAAAATCCATACCGTGCCAAAAAAAACACAGAAATCCAATCTCTCAACACTAGTTGTCGGTCTGAGTCTAGTGAGTCGAGGAGCATCACGATCTTTGGGAATTGGCCCCAGCGTTCAATGGCATGTTTCGGATTATGAATTATTGGCTCCCAGCCACCATTTTCAAGTTTGGGGTCTTACTTTTAAAATGGGGAAAACAATGGTTGGGGGCTAGGTGTGATCTATGGGTGACTT
>SNQJ01S0281006.1:0-11205 GCA_010110895.2 Picea sitchensis
TGACCAAGCCCTTAGAAAGAGGAAAGTTTGAGGCATTCAGAGACAAGCTTGGATTGGTGTAGAATTTGTTCCTTGCTAAGAAAGAGTGTTGAGAATAATAGCTCAGATAGGAACTTCTTCACAAGTTATGTGTGAATGTGCGAGAAGTGGTTTGAGATATTTTTGAAAAGTAAATTCTATTTTGTAATTCAGTTTAGTTAAAAAGTGAGTATTATTTTTAATGAAAGTGTATTTCATTCATGTCTCAAAAATAGATTAGGGTTTTGTTCTTATATCAAAGTATAAAGATAGGAAAAGATAGAAGGTTTAAACATATGAATAGTTGAGCAACTAAGAGAGAAAGAGTAGCCAACATGAAAGAGGCATTATTAGGGCCACATGTACATGTCATACAATTCCATACATCATACAAAACATTTTTGTAAAGTCATATAGATCTGTATAGTCATACAGACATAGGACATACAATCAAAATTTGAAGGGAGCAATTGGTAAACAGTACAAGGTACAAGAAATAGATTGGAAGTCTCATTTATTTGAAAATTACTCGACCAGATTTGTCATATTCAGTCATTATATTTTCAAGGTTTATGCAGGAACCAAGGGAAAGCCACTGAAATTCAACGAAAAGGGCACTGAGATACATTCAGGGTACATAATATTTCTGTCTTCTCTACAAAAGAAGCAAAACTTTTACACTTTTTGGATATTCATATATCGATTTTGCAGGTGACATTGATGATAGAACATCCACTTCAAGTTATTTAATGAATATGGGTTCTATTATCTCCTTAAATAACATAGTCAGTTTTGTTAATTTAGGTGATAGGAAGTCATTGAAAAATGCAGTTCTAAATTTTTCAAGGTTCATTTTTGAGAACCTTATGTTTGTAATAAAGTTTTGAAAAAGTCGGATTTGATTTTTATTTTAAAAAATTCAAAACACAGGTTTCGGTGGCTAAGTGCCTCTCCAAAAGCGCTTCTAAGCCACCGAAGCCCTAGATTTCGGTAGCATAAAACCGAAATTTGGGGTTATTTAGCCACCGAAAGCGCAAGAGCTTGGAAACAGTTAGCACATCCTTTCACATGTCGGAACCGTCGGATTGATGTGTTATGATTACATTACCACCGAAAGACAACAAGAGAAGTCGATCATGATCGGATAATATGTGATTAAGTGTTTAATGATTTCTCTTTGACATATCAAATCTCAAACCCTCTCAACCTTACAATTGTCCTATTTTTAGGATCTGATCCCTGCGTAGTATGTCTCATCATTTAAACTTCAGTTCCATGATATTGCGTGGCTTGTTGTACTTCATACCCCTCGAACCTTATCCAATTATAATCTTTTCAAATCCTAAAATGCCTCTTATATCCCTCAAAATCAAGATTTTCATAAAACACTTCCCCTATCATATCATCTATGGCATAGTCGAGCCTTAACCCCCTAGTTCTTCACTGTGTGGTCTCCCTCCAAACCCGATTTTCCAATTTCAAGTGTACAGGAGCTTTCCAGCAAATGAAGAGAGGAGGACCAGTTGTGAGGAGGGAGCTTAATGACATTGGTTACTTGGAATCACATTCAGAGGTATGTCAACTTTTCAAAGATGCAGGCTGTTTCAAATTTTGTGAGAAATTGCAGAGCTCTCATGGCATAAG
This sequence comes from Picea sitchensis, assembly GCA_010110895.2. NCBI lineage: Eukaryota > Viridiplantae > Streptophyta > Pinopsida > Pinales > Pinaceae > Picea > Picea sitchensis. The sequence continues at coordinate 1,663 of SNQJ01S0281006.1, forward strand.
ATTTTTCTCTGACTTTTGATGGAACAAAAGTAGTCATAAGTCAAGATGAATTCCAGGTGGACGAAGTCCTCATAACTAAAGTGATAGATCTTCCAAGTACTGGAGAAAATTGGTTCAAAACCACTATTACAAAAGATGTTGAATTTAGGTCCTACTTGAAACCAGAAAACAAGTGTTTGATATGGAAGAAAGATATTCCTATATCTTTTCTTGAAGAAAAATGGAAACACTTGTTAAAATCCATCCTAGTTTATATAACCTGTGCAGGTAGATATAATAGGGTGAAGATATATCACTTCAAGCTCATGAATCATTTTACTGGTAGGAGCCCACTCAACTTGCCTTATTATCCTCTCAGGAGCCTGACTAAGATGGCTCATCAAGTTAAAGATAAACCCAACAAGGTAGAAGGTAGACTATCGCATCATGGCTTAATCAAGCTTATGATTTGTGAGTTGTTGCAGAGAAGAAACAAGGATTGGGGCCATTTCCTATTTTGGAATGAATTTCAGACAGATCTATAGGAAGAAGATAAAGAAAAATCTTCTTCAAAGAAGTCCTCTACTCCCAACAGTGGAAAGAGGAAAAGGAGATCCATTTTTCCAGTTGCAATTGATCATCCCTCTCCATTTCTATACATAAAAAGGCTAAGAAGAAACTGAATTTTAGCAAGGATGCAAAAAAAGCCGAAGAGCCTCCAGTGGACAAGAGGATCCTCAATTTCCCCTATATATACTCTGAGGATGAAGAGCACCAGGTTGAAGCAGAGCAAGAAGCAGTCCTAGCAGAATATCCAGTTACAACAAGGTATGAAGATCCAGTTACAACAGGGTATGAAGATCCAATTACAGCAAGGTATGTAGATCCAGAGGCTGCCAACAATCCTACAACCATTACATAACCTAATCAAGATGCAAAGGTTTCAGAAGATCATCCCTAAGGTGTTTTAAAGCTAAGACAAAAGGCATTTTGTAATTTTGTTTAAGACATAATTTTCGGTGGCTTAGGCGAACATTTCAACTGTTCATTAGCCACCGAAAGCAGAACTTTCGGTAGCTAACTGGCTCAGATTTCATCTATTTTAGCCACTGAAATCACTGATAGGGAAGAAATGTATTGTTTTTTTACAGATCCAAGTTTTTCTTATCCAAATGCCTTAGGAACGGTTCCAAAATATAGATAATCATTAAAGTCATCATTATCAAGATTTTGTTTTGATTTTGGAGATGCCTAAAAAGGTGGAAAGGTTAAATTTGTTACCTATTTTCTGGGCAAAAAACTGTCTTATTTCCAGTAGGTAGCAATTTCGACTTGCCCCATATTTTATGAAGACCCATCATCCTTGGAAGGCTTACTACACCTGTCGAAGATTTTGAAGGATATGGAGATCACTTAAGATAAGGAGTTGACCTATTTTATAGGATCTCTGCCTATTTTCTTCTGTCATTGATTGACTCTCTATTTTTGGTAAAATCGATCCAGTATTCTAGGATCTAGATATCTGATGTAAAGGCCATAAAGCCACAAGATTTTGATGAACCAAGGGTTCGATTTTGAGTTCTAAAACTATACTGATATTGTGATACAAACATTTTCTTAAATATATTCATCTTGCAAATTTATTTCATTGTTATTGTCAGACCTTCCTTTCATCTCTGTTTTATGCTTATCAGTTGAATGTTATTCTTTGTCTCTGTTTAATGTCCTATGGTGATTTTCATCTTACCTTTGATTATTAAGCAAGGATCATAAGAATTCACTGCTAGTTTGTTGACCCATCATATGTATTGTTTCATGTATGTTCTGGTTAATAGATTAGTTTCTTTATCCATTTGATTCACAACCTATCTGATAATAGCTCTTGAAGGCCTTGTACTGTCGAATATACCTAGACTATCTTGAGGATACAATACAGTGAGATAGATATTCATATTGATCCAAACATTACCCTTCATTGAGTGAACCATTACAATATTAGTTAAGTTACCAGGCATCTCTGAGATACAACCTAGGATAGTTTCCTGGAGTGATAACAAATTGGTGCCATTGCCTGGGAGAGGAGATTGGAGCTCATCTTTCTTGGGTGACGACATAGAGTTGATCTTTGATGATAGACAAGGATTAGACATTACATTGGTTGTAATAATCTATCTGGTGACTCCACAAGTTCATCCCGGCTCCAAAGAGAATCAATACCAGAGCGAATCCACAAGAATCACCTGTCACACCAGTACCCAATCCAAAACTGATTCTCAGAAGAGGAAGATCATTTCAAGGTCAGACTTCAAAATTAGGTACTAAAAGTAATACTCTTTCTCATTCTAAGAAATAAATAGCAGAAAACACAGAATCTTCTTCCTTTAAGATTGTCAGTGAAAAATCAACTGTAACAGTTGCAGAAGAATCAATAGTTGAAAATGTTTCTGTAGAAGAACCAATTGTTTCTTATCAAGAGGAAAATGTCTTTGCAGAAGAAGTGATAGGATCTAATTTGGTTGAAGAATCATCTAATACTTTAGAAAGAAATCACAACTCCTCATCTCTTGAGTCCTTTCACTCACAACAGGAAGAAGACCATATAAATATTCACACCAACCTTCTTATTGTAGAACATATTCTGCAGGAACTGTCTGCTAAAGGTGAAGAAAAATTGGTTGAACAACTTGCAAATTTCTATATAGCTTCATATCAAACTTCTTTCCCATCAGAAATCCCCCCCCCTTTTCAATTAAATCTCCCCAGTGTTGAAGAATCTGATAAAATTCTATCACCTCTCTCACCAATAATCATTATGGCTACACCTGCTCCATTGACCAAAATGCAACGAATTATAGCTGCTAGATATGCACCTCTTGTTTTGCAAAATCCACTTGCAACCATGCCTACTGGTGATTACCAAAAATATATGCCAAAATTCACAGAAGAGGGAGATGTAATTGCAAAGGAACATATAGAAGCTTTCTATAGCTATGTTGAGAACCTAAACATAGAAGATGCTAATGTCTGGACTAGAGTCTTTGTCCAGAGCTTGGATGGGCATGCTAGGAAGTGGTTCAAAGAACTTAATGTTGTCTCTATAGCTGGAATAGAAGAGATGGACAATGTCTTTTTGAAGCATTGGGGAGATAGGAGAGATTTATTGTACTATATCACAGAATTTGGAAACATTAGGAAAGAAAATGGTGAATTTGTATCTGATTTCACCAAGAGATTCAATAGAGTGTATACTAAAATCCCCGCATAAGTCAAACCTACAGAGACCTCTGCCCAAATCACTTATGCCAACTCATTTGACTCTGAATTTTGTTTGCTACTAAGAGAGAGAAGGTATTCTACACTTTCCTTTATGCAATATGTTTCCCTTGAAGTTGAGTCAAATATCTTGGTTGCTCATAAGTTAAAGGGAAATATTGATAGAAAAAGGCAGAAGGAAGAAGCCTCTTCCTCATCCATTCCAAATCCTAAGATAGAAAAATTAGCTAAGATGCTTGAATCATTAACCTCAGAAATGTCCAAGCTAAAAATTGAAAATAAGCAGCCTTCCAAGGGAAAAGGCTCTTATGAATACCCTTACAGAAATCCAAATCAGAATCCTAATACTTTTAGGAGGAATAACCAACAAGCACAGATCTTGAGAAGAGAGAGAAATCCCATAGAAGATCAGAAGGTAAGAGCCCCTCTCCAAAATATTGTGATGGATGAAGATGAAGATGATTTTCAAGAAGAAGAAGAAGAAGATAACATTCATTGCGTTGGAGATGATGTAGGGAAATCTTATCTGACACAACATGATTATGAAGAAGCATTAATGAAAGAACAGATAAATGAAAATTCTGTTGATAATGGTATCTTTCTAAATGATGATGGGAACAAATACAATCTAAGATCTAAGTCCAACACTGCCAAACAGAGTGCACCAGCTCCTCCTAAAAAGACTGCAGGTTATGATGACACATATTTTATGAAGACCCATAAGCCTTGGAAGGCTTACTACACCTACCAAAGATTTTGAAGGATATGGAGATCACTTAAGATAAGGAGTTGACCAATTTTATAGGATCTTTGCCTATTTTCTTGTGTCAGTTATTGACCCTCTATTTTTGGTAAATTTGATTCAATATTCTAGGATGTGGATATCTGATGTAAAGGCTATAAAGCCACAAACTTTTGATGAACCAAGGGTTCAATTTTGAGTTCTAAAACTATACTGATATTGTGATACAAACATTTTCTTAAATATATTCAGCCTGCAAGTTTCTTTCATTGTTATTATCATACCTTCCTTTCATCTTTGTTTTACGCTTATGAGTTGAATGGTATTCTTTGTCTCTGTTTAATGTCCTATGGTGACTGTCATCTTACCTTTGATTATTAAGCTAGGATCATAAGCATTCATTGATAGTTTGTTGACCCATCATATATACTATTTCATATATGTTCTGGTTAATAGATTAGTTTCTTTATCCATTTGATTCACAACCTATCTGATAATAGCTATTGAAGGCCTTGTACTGTTGAATATACCTAGACTATCTTGAGGATACAATCCAGTGAGGTAGATATTCATCTTGATCCAAACATTACCCTTCATTGAGTGAACCATTGCAAGATTAGTTAAGTTACCAGACATCTCTGAGATACAACCTAGGAGAGTTTCCTGGAGTGATAACAGGTTCAACAATAGTATCTTGGAATTCCAAAAAGGATACAACAATTGCCAATTATTCAACAAAGGCAGAGTACATATCAGCTTGGGAAGCAACATGTGAGATTGTATGGCTTCGCTGAATTTTACAGGATCTCAGTGAAACTCAGAAATCACCAACTACTTTATGGATTGACAGTCAATCATCAATAAATATGACCAATAATCTAGTATTTCATTCAAAGACTAAGCATGTCGACACCAAGTACCACTTCATTAGATTGCTCATCATCAAAGACATCATCAAGCCTAAGTTATTTCCATCTGAAGATCAAACTTCAGATATTTTTACCAAGCCTCTTGGTAGAATAAAGTTCACTAAGTTTCGAGATGAACTTGGTATTTGTAAATATGAACGTTCATATTAAAGGGGGGAATGTTAGCCTCATAATCCTAAAGTTCTATAGTCTAAGTATTTTCTAGTTTAAATGTTTTTTATAAATTAGTTTATTCTAGTTTGTTAGGATAAGGACACCTAGATTCTATTTAAAGGACACCTATCATACTAATGTGTTTATGTGATTGGTTGTTCTCCTAGATCTTAGTTTAGATTTGACCTATATAAACTAGCTCTTTCTTCAAGTGAGGTCAAGTAGATTTTGAGTCCTCACTTCTATTTGTAAATGATATTTTCCTTATTAATGAAATTACATGTTTGAGGACATTTTGTCAACAATATGTACATCTAGGATGTACATTCATACATTAGAATGTACTTCTCAGGTAGGCGTTATGCTCGGTTTGAATGTACTTCTCAGGTAGGCGTTATGCTCAGTTTAGGGTGATTTCAGTAATTGCACAAAGTTGCTAGTTTGACATCTTGTGGAGGTTTCCTTGGTAAATTTTTCAAAGAAATGAAAATATGATTTTGGAGAAGTAATTACCTATGTATGTGTGAAATTGATTCTATACCTCCACCATTTAATTTCCATCTATTGCAAGGATTAATGCTATGATTTGAATTTAATTTCAGCATTAATTAATTCAACAATCTAATGGTTTGATTGAGATCATAAGGAATTTAGTCACCTAGGACTTGGGATTTTTAACAAATTCTAGGGTCAAGATTGCAATTTTTTGGTCTATAGCCTAACATAATAAAGAGTGTGAAACTAGTTTCATGATGCATGAACAACCATATTTTCACACTAATGAAGCTAATTTTGTAATGTGCAAAGGGGATTTTCATGACCAAAGAAACTCATATATTTTTCAATCATAGATGTTCCTAGCTTATGCCATTTTTATGCATAAAAATCCATCCAAAATTAGTGCTTTTGAGCCTGCAATCCTCTCTGGATAAAATGTTCAATTTTGGATTTATTGCAAGGATTTTATGTTGACATTTGAGTAGCCTCGGAAGATATACTTATTGTATTTGACCAATACAAAACCCTAAAGAATATTATTATATTATATTTGCTAAGAAGACCCTATTGTTCCTTTGTAAAAGTCGGCCCTAATGTGCCTTGACAAGTAAAATGAAAAATAAAAGGGTAAATTGATAGGTCGGCCCAGAACTAATTTTAGGTTGGCCAGACTACTATTTATAAGGGGGGCTAGCGCCTCATTTGAACACACAACACACTAGCTCTGTAGCTAAGAAGAGAAGTGTGAAAGTCTTAGAGGAAGACACTACTATAGCTAGGAGGTGACGTTGTGGAGGTTCTTGGTTTACTTCTCAGTTATATCTTGGTTATGTGGTGCGCTACTCTTCCCTAGTCAAGGGTTTGAGGAGGATCTTCTGCTTTGCTAGTTATCTCTTGGAGAGAGACATTGTTCTTGGTTGGTGAATCTATATTGAGGAAGTTTGTTGGGTTTTTCCCCTAGAGGGTTTTCCCAAGGTAAATCATGTGTATGATGTGGATGTTATTCTTTCAGTGATCCTTTATATGCAGTTATTGTTCTTATTGTTTAAATGTAAAAGAACACTAATCTAGTTAACTGCTTAAGATGAAAATTCAACATGGTATCAAAGCGATCCTAAAAGAAGGAATTTTCATAGCACAGAAGAACTCACTGGAGAAGCTAAGAGAAAAAGAAGACTCCCCTAACCCTAGCGAACCTCTCCATGTGGTTAGATTCTCAGTTAGACGAAGTTTTGTAAACTACAATTGGTGTTGCAACTTCATAAACCCTACAATGTGATGTCATACACATTATTGAAGGATGTTGGGCAAAGTGAGACCACTACGAAACTCACCTTGAGAGGGTGTACATATCCCTCAGAGAAGAATTCCAAAATTCAAATTTTTAAAAATTAGGGTTTCCTCATAAACCCCTTAGCAGCTACAAAATTGAAGATGGAATTGGTCAAGATTGGAATAACACTCTCTGGTAAGCACAAAAAATTTCTTTGAAAATTTTTATCTCCTTATTTTATTGTTCAAGCACAAGATGGAACCCCATACCAAAATTGAAGAGAATTTTGAAGGTGCTAACAACTTCCGAGCATGGAACTATAGAGTAATGAGAATTCTAGAAGAGGACGCCAAAGCAAAGTACAAGAAGAAGACTCAGGTGAAGAATATGTATTGTAACATCTAGTTTTATTTTGATCTATTGAAGTTATGAATATCATACTAACCATTGGTCAAAATTAAAGTCAAAGTATTAGGTTGATTAAGGTTAAGATTTTCTAGTTTACTTGCATTCCCTAACTCAGATTTCTGTCAAGAAAGCATATTGACTTAGTACAGGGGATAGGTTGAAGAGAATAATTGCCATCTTGAGTGAAGGAGACTCGAAATAAAATAAACAACATGTATTCTTGATGACAAGACTCCAGGTTCCATGTTTGATTGATTAAATTGATAAGATTCAAATTTGAACATATCAAGTTTGATAACTTCTACACTACAAGTAAACACTATAGTTGTGGTAGCAATATTTGAAAAGTTCTATTATCATTAGATATAATGAATACTTGGTAGCATGTGAGAACTATTGATATAAATACTTATTGTAAAAACTTACTAGATATAACTAGCATCTCCTCTAGGATAAACCTCATGTTTGGATTCAAGGTTACCATGAAGGAATGATTGATCACAACACTAGAAGAGTGTTGTTCTCATTTATTATTATTGAATTTCTTATTTTTGGCTCTTTTTCCAGGCAAGTAACAAGTGATAGCTCCGAAGGAGCTACTTTGATGATTGTTCTCGCTATTTTTTTTATTATTATTATAATAAGTATTATTCTTGTCTATTGTTTCTCCCTAGTTGTTCTTATTCCGGACAGGTCACAGGTGATAACCTTGAAGGGAGCTATAGTGATGATTGTAGGAGGCAACATATTATATGGTATCTAGTTTGATACATGGAGCAGACTATCCAGATAATAAGTTGTATACACAACCGTATACATCCATGTACCGAAGAAGAAGAGTCAGTAGAGCTAGAAGGGCCTACCCATAATCATTATAGTAACTAAGAAGAGACTAGTATGGTCTTGTATCACCTTGAAGGATCCAAAGATATATGGAATTGATGAGCCATATCATGAGGAGCAGATGAATCCACCAGTGGTGAGGCACGAGGCCCCACCAAGTACCCTCTCAGAAGGAGCTAGAGTTCAGAGGGAGGAGTAGCCTCCTCGAGAACATTTATAGGATACTTCTGAAGAAATCAACACACACAAAGGGAGTATATGGCTCTGAAGATTATATAGACTCAGAGGGAGTCAAGCTTCAAAGGGAGCATGAAGACTCAAAGTGAGCCTGATCTCAGTGAGATTCAGTGGCTTAGAGACTTTCATTCAGAAAATATTCCTCCTCATATTCATATGGAAGAAAGAAACGTCTTCTAGGATTGAAAAATGGGTGCCATGATTTGAGGAGGCTAGATCAAAGCTTTAAAGGCTTCAAGGAGATATGAGACCTCCTGGGAAGATTCCCTAGTTTCAGTGATAGAGGAGGAATCCAGTTAGAAAGACTAAGATATGGATCTTTTTCCTTGAGACCAAAAGGGAAGTCAGTGGTGAATTCAAAATCGATTTACAAGATCAAACATGTTATTGATGGAAACATAGAGATGTACAAAGCCTAACTTGTGTCCAGAGGATTCTCCCAGCAAGAGGGAGAAGCTACGACGAGACACTTGCTCCAGTAATCAAAAGAAGTATACATAGAAAAACAACAAGATACATGAGAAGGAGTCGCATGTCTGCAAAGTGAAGAAAGATTTGTATGGGCCTAAACAGACACCCAGAACATGATATGCTAGATCAGAAAGTTTCCTGATGAGCTTGGGATTTACACAGAGTAAAGAAGATTCCAACATGTACTTCAAGGTTGTGGATGGTGGACCAGTGTTAATATTATTTTATGTGGATGACCTATTTCTAACAAGACATGATAATCTCATCATTGATACTAAGAGGAAACTTGTTGCAAAGTTTGAGATGAAGGACCTATGCATGATTCATTACTTCTTAGGTCTGGAGATATGGCAGAGACCGGATGGCATTTTCCTTAATCAAGGAAAATGTGCAATGAATATCATGAAGAGGTGCAGGATGTTGGACTATAAGGCTGTATCTACACCGACGGTGGAAAACCTAAAGTTGTTGTGTGATACAACTTCAGAGACAATGAATGACACCATATTTAGGCAGATGATTGGTTCGTTGATGTACTTAACGAAAACGAGACCAGATATATGTTCTTCGGTAAACACATTGAGGCAGTTCACATGATTGCGAAAAAACATGTGATGAGGTACCTGAAGGGTACAATTGATTATGGTCTCAGATATATCTCGGATCGTGAGATAAGATTGCAGGGATACACAGATTCAGATTGGGCAGGCAGTGTCACAGACCAGAAGAGTACATCT